>JAABKJ010005941.1:0-22468 GCA_011634705.1 Andricus grossulariae | reverse complement strand
TATATATATATATAATATATATACTGTGTGTGTGTGTGTGTATAACATGAGGTATAATAATTTATATTAATAAGAATATTAAAATCATATTAATAAAAATATACACCGTACATACTTTCACATATTTTTTGAAATTTTATAACACTTAGGAAAGTTTGCACGGTTTTACATTTTTAGAACTACAAAAAAAATTCCAAAAATTATTTCTTTTTTTTTTTTAATTACAAAAATTTAGGCAATTTTTAACACGATATCTTAATATTTTGTGTAAACATAATTTACTGCGACAAGAAATGACGGCAAGTTAGAAATTGCAATTTTTATAGGTAAGTATGACATGGCCTTGAATACAAAAATAATTTTTTTTTCTAAAGTCGAGAGTAAAATTCAGTTGAAAATTCTTCAAAAACTAGTTTTTCGAAATCATTAAGTTCTTATTATTTTTGTTTCAACACACTAATTGTAGAGCAAAATTTTACAATTCAAATTTCAATCGCCACTGCAACTCACTGTATCAATAAGTGTATGAACAGTAGGGTGATTCTTATTTATAATTTGCCGAATTTTTTTTAGAATTTCTCTGCTCTGACTCCTCAGTTTTGTTCGAATGCCCCCAAAAAAATGCCTTCCAATTTGAGCGAAATCGTTTAATATTTAGGGCTCGCCCAAGAACCATGAAGTTTCCCATTGATTTGACATGGGAAAAAGTCAGCTTTTTGTAAATCTAACATTTAAGTGGCAAAATGAACGCATTTTCTAAATGCTATGAGTACTTTAATCAATGATAACAATAAAATAATTTGTTAAAATAATTTCACAACTATTTAAATATTACGTGTTTATTCAAGTATCTAGATCACCTAATAAAAGCAGGAGACAAATTTTATCTCACCAAGTTTTCAACAGATTTTAATATTTTCAAGTACTAATTTGTTTTCTAAGAATATTTGTATGTCTTAAAATAAATCAAAAAAATTTTAATAATTTTACTTTGTTTAAATATAATATGAATATAATTGTAGAATTATTTAAACAAATTATGTCATTGTTATAATTGATTAAATAACTCATAACGTCTACAAAACAAGTTCATTTCGCGACATACCTGAAAAAATTGTTTAAACAAATTAAAATTGTTTAAACAATTGAAAATTAGTCAACAGATGACTGGACATTCTTAAATGAACGATTAATGATCATTTATGAAAAAAACTTTCAAAAAGCGTTAATAAAACCGCCGAGTCGAATTTTGTTTATCTTTTATTTTTCATGCATATAGAATAATAAAAAAATATATTTTACGCAATTTTTGTCGTACAGATTCCTGTCCCTATTCAATATTTTGCTTACATTCCAAAATATCATATTCAGTGGTTTCCCAGGCAACCATATCAAGTGTTTCTTCTAAACGAGTATTTAGGAAATCTTGGATTAAAACAACGATGAATCTAGAATAAAACAATTAATTTACAATGGACAAGTTGATTTTCGTTAAACTGATTCCGTAAGTGCGAAAAATTGATGAATTTTAAAAAGATTAATATAAAATGTCATAGAAATAGTATAAACTTAAAAACTCAGTAAATTATAGATAGAATAGCCAAATCCATTCATTTATATCTTTTTATCATATTAGTTTAATATTATTTGCATACATTTTAAAAAGACACTGATTTTATGATTGCGTGCAGTTTTATCCTTTAGAATAGCCTTCGTACTAATCGCTATACACATTTAAACGAATTAGGCGATGGAATATATATATATCGAGCGTACATAAACCAGAATCACCATGGTTATCTTTAATTATTTGACATTAAAGACAAGTGACATGCCATGTCGTGCTACATCATTATTCTCATTGCACAAAACTCAGTAAAATAAAAAAATGTCAAATGCAGATTAAAAATTTTAATTTTCAGAAGAATCCCCATGGTACTCTAGATTTTCATTGCTTCATACAAAAATTTCAAAAATACCAGGAGTTTATACTTTTTTAGAAATTGTAAATGATGAATTCCTTGATCAACTCACAAAAAGGAAAATATGTATTGATTTCACCATTTTTTGTTTATCTCGTAAAAATCTGTTATGTCTTGCATTGCGTAGTTTAACGATTTAGCCTACTTAAAAAGTAACAATTTGCAAAGAAAAATCGACTTAATGTATAATAATAGTCTTTTATGTGTTAAACATATAAATCACTACAGTAAAATATAGGAAAACCTTTTCTGTCGCTCTTATTGGGATAAAATAGATAAATACGATGAAGAAGGTTCAATAATTTAGATTTCCTTATTTATTATGTAAATAAAATAATAAAAATGATACCTTGATTTATGATTTTTTTTTATTCTGAACAGAAGAAATCCATTATTGTGAATTTAGAAAGAGAAACATTAGTTTATAAATCTAAAAAAATAATAAATTGGTTTAAAATAATAACTTAAGTTCTATAAATTCAAATAGCATAATAAATTGTTCTGTCCTATAATTGCTTCAACCCAGTAAAAGTACATTGACATGAAGTACCATTCTTTTTCCGTGCATACTGTGTCATAGCTTCTCTATAATTACCAACCCTAGTATTAGTGCCTGATAGAATCCCTAATATTTAACTATAAGAATTCGCGTGCCTTCAATTCAATGTCGCCGACGTCCCCAGACCGGCTAAGAAGAAATTATATTAGACTGATTTCAGTTCAAAGATATTCAGTTCCTTGCAGGAATTTGTCGAACGAAGGACAAAATTATCGATATCGCTCTATAAATAAAAAATTGAACTTCGTATTACTGTCAATATTTCAATTGTAAAAGAAAGTGATTTAAATTACTATATTCAACATGCTTCGCCGTAAAAGGGTATTCTATAAATTAATATCAATTTCAATCTAACTTAACAATAACAGGGTGGCTGTTTTAATAAACAAAAAATCACCAGTCATTTCCAGGTTTGAAAAAATTTTTCACGATCAATAAAATGAAAAAATTCGAACTCGGAATGATAAAAATTGTGTCACTTGAAGTAATAAAAACTGAACTGCAAATTACAGCACTCAAAGTGGAACTCCTGAATTTTAAACTTTTAAAATTGAAATTTAACCCTTTTTTAATTTAAAAATTTGTTATTCAAACTCTCCATAATTTACACGTGTACAGTGGAAGCTATTAAAACTTTTCAATCGAACCATTTTTTATTAATTGCAGTTAAACTACAAAATTAACATTTTTTATGAATACTACAGTTCAAAGATTCAGATTCAGTTGAAAAAATATAAATCCTCGTTATCACTTCCAATGCTCTAGATAGAAGAACGAATCATTCAATTTTTAAAATTATATGATTTTAAGCAATTTTAAGCTAAAAAATTCAAAAATAAACGATTGATTTTTTTTTAACTGAACACTTTTTAAAGAAGTTAAATTATTTTGATTTGAAATAGTTTCAAATCAATAATTGTTGAATTGTTATTTATACATCAACATTTGTTTTTGTTTAGAAATATTCTCTTAAAATTATATTTTCAAATTTTCTTTTTAATTTTCCCAGGAATATCAAACACTTCTTTATTATCCTAAATTTTAAGAAAATAAGAAAAATTCGAACCTTTCAGGATTCTTAAATAGCTTTAACTGTTGAAAAGTCTTCATTTTGATTTAAATTAAACTTGAATTCTTCTTAATATGTTTTTAAAATCCCGTTTTGCCCATTTTGGGAAATTTTTAAATCTTTTTAAATATTTTCTTACAATTAATTTTTCAAAGTAAAAAGTCATTTACAATTTTCCTAGAAATCCTCAGAAAATTTCTTTAATATTATGAAACCTTTCAGAATTCTTAAAAAGCTCTAAATATCTCTTCAACTTGCTCGAATTCTTTCTGAATTGCTAAGTGTTCAATTGTTATTTATGCATCAATATTCGACAATGTCAAAAATCAAAATTGTTTTAAATAGAATAATTAAAATTGTAACCTTTAAATTTCGAATTGAGCTCTTTAAAATTTTAATGATTCAAGGCTTTCTCTTTCTATCTTCTATTAATTAAAAGATATTTAAAATTTTTAAATAGTTTCTAGAGTTTAAATCGGACGGTTACATTTGTTCAACTAACAATTAAAGAAGTTAACAATTGAACTTAAAATTAAAAAAAAAGGTTGAAATCAAAAGATAAATTAACCTTCATTCCCAGGTTTCCGAAAATTCACCGTTTTCCGGTCCTGCGGACACCCTGAATGAATTTCACGTGCAAATGTTGATCGGAATTAAATTTATGCAAATTTTCATTTTAATTTCAATTCAAATTCAAAACATTAACATTCTGAATGATATCACTTATATTGAAAGTGAACTAGTTTTTTAATTTAGGGACAAGAATTATGTTATGTACCTAAAATTAATTTGCATATTGTAATTTTTAAGGGAGGGTTAACAACCTCTAAAAAAATGGCAAAAAAAACTCAACCAGCTGCTCTGCAAACAGAAGTTTCTACAGACGAAGAATGGGCGAAAATTTTGGAAAGAAATGGTTTAGTCGGTGATTACCTATTTATAATTATGTTTTGTAATTTATAATCACTTTACTTTTTTATAAATTAAAGTTGCAGACATTTATTCAGACTGGAGCGGACCTTGCACGGCGATGGTCAGCATTTTGAAAAAAGTGAAAATGGAAGTAGGAGGGGACACACTCAGTTATGTTACGGTAATTGAATATTTAAATTCTGTCAAATAAAAAAAAAATAAAAGTTTTTTTTCTAACTTATAACTTGTGATATAAAAAATATATTTCAGGCTAAGTGTGACGACATCACTTCCTTGGAACGCTTCAGAGGTAAAAGTGAACCAACTTGGATGTTTATTCATGTAAGTTGTTATTCTCACATTACTATTAATATTAAATCAATATAAAGTAATTTAATCATAGTATATTATAACAAAAAAAATTTCAGAATGGAAAAATGGTTAATCTCGTTTTCGGTGCTAATTGTCCGGAATTGTTGAGAGTTCTCAATCAAGAATTAGAAAGAGTTCAGAAAGGAGAACCACATGAGTATGTCATTTTAATTTTTAACTATATCTTAAATTAAATTGTTAATCAAATTATGCTAGATTTAACATCCCTGTCTCTGAAAGAAGTCCAGAGGAGGAAAATAGAATGAAAATACTCGAAGAAGCTAGACTAGCAAAGGAGGTAGCGAAAAAAACAAAGAGAGGTTCTACGAAAATGACATTTTATTCGAAGATATTTTCTATTTTTTTTATTAAAAGATACTAATTTAGGTTTTTTGAATACGTAGAAGCTGAAGCAAAGGCTAAATATGAGGATGAAATGCATCATATTATTACTTCTTTGGCTGCCGAAACTTGTATTTTATTATACCCGTGGGTTTTTAAAGATGAAGAAGGCCACAGACGAGATAAAAAAGCTAGCCCCCCTTACGTGGAACTAGTTGAAGAGATACTTCCCGAAAATTATAATATTGAACAAGAATTTAGGAAAAAGGTAGAAGAAAATATGGTATCCGAAATGTTTAAAGAGGTAAAATCTTATCCTTCAATAAGAAACGATAGATAAAGAAGAATAAATTAAGAGAATGAACATTATATCAAGTTAATGGCGAAAACGCTCTTCCAGCACAAATATATTCTACATAGAATATATTTCACACAAAGTATGCTGATTATATTTTTCCTACACAGAATATATCCCACACGGAATTAGATAGTAATTGTTTTATTTTGAAAATATTCTCGAAACAGTGTACACAAAGATATTATGACCAATATTTTTCCTGCACAGAATACATTCTGCACAAAATATTAAAAATCGTAAACTTAACATTTTCTACATAAAGTAGATCCAACATACGAAGAAATAATTATTTTTATTTAAATTCTAGCAGTAAACTGACATGGACAAAGCGCGCGTTCAGGTCTCTAGATTTTTATTTCCTAAAATTTAAAATATTTTTTTAATTCATTATTAAACCAATTTTTAATTAATTTTTAAAAAAGGTTGAAACAATAATTACTAATTAATACTTTCGAATTGAAAGCTTTTTATATTAAAAAAAACATTAGACGATTTTGAAGTGAAAACGTTCCAAGTTTATCAATTTTGGATAAGGTAAAATTTTGAAGAAAAAAAAAGGAAAATATGTCGAATAAAATAAAAAGGAATTGATTATGTATCATTTAAAAATAAAAGCATTTAGAATGAAACAAATTAAAATTTAAAGCGTTTAAAATTGACATATTTTTAATCAGAAGCTCAAAATTGAAAATTTTCAGACTAAAATTTGACAATTTCTTTAAAAAGGAGGTGAAATTCTATCATTTCTAATTCAAAGAGTTCAAACCGAAGAATTTATTTTATTTTTAACTGTAGAATCCGGAAACTGAATGATTTTAGATTACAATTTTGTGAAACTATGACAATTTCAAAACGTTAGGGTTGGAATACTCTCAGACTAGAATTTTAAAAATTGGATCAGTTTAAATTCAAAGGAACTAAAATTGTGTTATTTCTTGCTAAAAGCGTTTAAATTTGAATAATTTTAAATCGAAAATTTTTGAATTTAAATAATTTTGAATTCGAAGCGATTAGAATTTCACATTTTGAAATTGAAAACTAAATTGAATGTTTCTAAGTCAAAGCTTCTGAAATTCTATAATTTTACATTGTTATCACATGCAAAAATTTAGAATTTAACATTAAAATTGATTGAATAAATATTTCTAAGATCAAAACATGAATTTACCGTCATTTTCACGGTTCAAAATGGAAAATTTGTCAATTACAAACGTTTAAAATTGAATTATTCTAAAAAAACGTTCAAAATAAAAAGATTTCTGCAGCGGCATGTTATAAAATTAAATGAATCCGCACTTCATTTAAACTGACGACAACTTTAGTCACCAAGAACTGTGATATTACAACTGTAGTATACTCAAAGCTTTTTAAATTTCAGATATTTTAAGTAAATTTAAAATGTTTTAAACATAAAAACTTTCAAATTGTTAATTATACTTTTCAAACTTCATTTTAACTGCGAAATTAAAACTTATGAAAGGGAAAAAGTGCAAATTTAGCGTTCAACATGAAAATTCAAAACTCTAAAATTTCAACTATTCAAAATTAAAGAAATTATTCAATTACTGCGGTATTAATTTCAGATAGTTTTTCATTTTAAGGAATACAATTTTTAACTTTTTATTTTCAAATCGCTCAATTTTTAACACTTCACTTAAAATTATTATTCATTCTTCAAATATTACAATAAAATATTTTTCACTTTTAAATGATTAATTTGTTTAAATCTTTAACTCAAAATCGGATAATGTTAAGATATTATATTTTATAGGCTGTATTATATTTTTAAGGCTTCAATTTGTCAAATTATTTTCTTAATTTTCCATTGTTTTCAATTTATTCTGAAGGCATTTAATTCAAAATTGTACAACTATCAAGTCTTTCAATTTACATCTCAAATTATTCAATTTAAAACTAACTATCAAGGCTCTTGACATAAAATTTTTGAAAGATGTATTAGTGAAATTGTCTTGACCTTTTTTAATATTTGAACTTGAAAGTACAAGATTATGAAATTTGACATTGGCAACCTCCACACAGAAAACCATTGTTGTGAAATTTGTTGCATCTCATTTTGAACAATGAAAATTTTCATTGTGCCTTCATACGTTGCCATGTCTCAAAAATGGTGCAACTCAAAACTACACCGAATTTAGCGTACTTTTGAGAATAGGCGTTTTACAATGCAAACATTACAAAAATTTTAACTAAATATTTTTTAATTTAAACTTTTGAAGAAAAAAACTTTAGTTACGAAGCCTAAAAAAATAAACCGTTTTAGTAACCCGCATTCAAAACTATAATTTTAAATGGAAATTATAGAAATTTTAAAGATGATAAATATATTATTAATAAGTATCATGGCATGTAGTGTCAAGAGACATCTATACTTTGCGTAGAAAGTATTTTATATACTGTTCTGTGCAAGACCTATTCTGTGTAGAGAATATTTTGTGCAGAAGAAATATAATCAGCATAATTTGTGTAAAATATATTTGTGAAGGAACGGATGCTACTCAACTTAATGTAATCTTTTTTGAACATTATTAGTCCGGCTATGAATTATCAAAAGATGACAAAGAATTACTATTGGATGGAAAATGTCTTTTTATGCGCCTCAAACTCAACCAAAAGAAATCAGAAATGGAAGTCGAAAAGTATCTTCTAAATCTTTTGTTTGGAAAACCCCAACTCCCGAATTCAGAGCACCCTCTCGTTGAAGGATGGTACGTATTTTTAAATTTAAATAATGACATTATTAATAGACAAGATTCTTAAATGTTAAGCTTCAAACTTTTTTAAAGCATTATTTTATTTTAAACGCATTTTAAAAAATGTACAAATTAATCATAAATTAAATTTAGAAGACTTTAAACGTAAAATTGTATTATTTCGCAGCTTTGCAGAAAAACATCGTCCAGCTTCAATCCCCAGCGATAAAGAAAACTACAAATTTCCTGTAGTTTGGGCAACCCCGAATTCCAGAAATAAAGCTTTATTTTACAAAACAATATTTCGCAAATATTTAGACTCTACATACCCTGTGAGTAAATTTATAATCCTTCTTTCATTGAAATAACCAATTTCCAGGATACTCTAACGACCTTTTTTATTTTAGTACGAAGATAAAACCTATAAGGTTCCTATTATTGTTTTTAAATACGACAGTACTAGAAAGAACGAGTTAAAAGTAGTTTTGGAAATGTACAGTACAGAGGTCGTACATTTCGGAGTATTTGAACGGGACAAACCACCGGAAGCAAAGTTGATTGCTTCATCCATAGAAGAATTCGAATCAAAAGATGCAGCAAGAACTGGGTAGAGATTTTTCGAAAAAAATAAAAAATACTCCTACTAATTTTAGAGCTCGGACTCACTTCAGAGATCAAAATAGTATCATTATTGTCTATAGTAGCATACATTTCTGAAAATAGCAGCAAAATAGTAGCAAGCCCTCCGATCGACTAAAGTGCTTTTTAAAAAATCGCTTAAGTGACAATCTGATGAAATTTCAAGAAATTTATTTCTTCGGGTATACAGAGTAAAAGTTTCACATGAAGAACTCCAATTTGCAATATTTTTTTTTAAGAAGAAAACTAAATCAAACGCTTTACTCATAGAAAAATAGTAGAATACATAAAATAATAAACAATATATAACTTGAATTTTATACTTTCTAGCATAAAATCTTAAAGTTATAAGGGATACAAAACTTGAATAAAACAGTATTGTAAAAAAAATTCCATAAACGTTTTAATCATCTTGCATTATTTTAAAATGAGACAAGTTTACAGTTCGCGGTTCTAGTTTTTTATTCTTAGTTCAACTTCCTGCAAGTGAAAAATTTGCAATCTTCGGTTCCGTTTAATTTCAAATTCATTCTTTTCTAAACTCGAATCTTTCCTGTGTTAATTCTTATCAATTGGAAAGGATTTCTAATTCGAACTTTTTTCAAAACATAAAACTTTGAAATTTTCGATATTGATAAAAGATTAATGCTTTTATTTAGCATTGTTTATTCTTGAAGCCATTGTTATTCAAACATTGTTAAATTAGAAATTTATTTTTAAGTTGTTCAATTCTAAGCTTTCTTAATTTTGAACGCTTAAAATTTGATATTTGATACTAATAATTATACATATAATTATTTTTTAAACGATATTCAATTAAAAATATATCTTCAATTGAGTATTTCATTTGGAAATTATAAATTGAAATACTACGATTTAACAAAATTAATAAAAATCGAAAATATTGTACAATCTAAAGCTTAGGAAATAATTAATAGATGAATTACAAAAATATGTTTAATTGATTTTTCTATATATTAGCCTTTGGGACTCTTCCAGTACATATTTATGTACTTGAAATGGTAGACATGTTATTTTAGCAAATAAAGTAAAAAATTCGAAGAAATAGTAGCTTGAGTCCGAGACCTGTTATTATTAAAAATGCTTACTAATTTATAAGTATCTCTCTTTTCTTTAAAGTTATGAAGCTTTCGTATGCGCTGTAAAAAAAGTCGGCTCTGAAGCTTTTTTGACTTTCGCTGGTATCGGCCCTTATCACGTAAGCGAAAACCCAGAAAAAGCTATTGAAGAATCAAAATTATATTTCCCGACTGTGACTCTCACCGACGATCCGCCATCAGACGACGAGGAAAAATTAGAACTAGAAGCAAATTCAGAAGAAGGAAACGCAGAATCAGAATCTGTATGTATCAATCTCTTAAACGATCAAATGAATTCTTCGTTAAATCAATCATTCAAAATATTAATCATAATGAATCCTCTTTTTTGCTTGCACTAAAGAGAACCGACGGCGGATAAGTTAGTAATCGTATAAATATATACTTAAAAAATTCGTGTACTTTGTCTGTAATTAAGTTTTATTAATAAAAAGATCCTTGATCTCCAAAAGAAATTGTAAATTGTACAAGTCCCAATATTTATTTCCCACGTACCTCTTACAGAGAAAATGTAATGGTAAAAATACAGAGCGTAAGCGAATGTACTTGTAGAAGATAAGGAGTGTAATAAATATCGGCGATGGAAATCAAATTACTTCTTGTAGCCACAGCTACGTCTTCGTCCACGAGCCCTTTCAAACTTACGGCCCTTAGATCTTACGAAGGGTTTCGTGTGGGAGTGAGGAACACCAGGAGCTGGTCCAAAGTGTCTCACTGCCTCACGGGCCTTGCGACGTCCCTGCATCAAGACAGTTTTTTTTCCAGTTGGAGCGCGGAGCGCCAACTGATCAAAGGTGATGATCTCACCTCCATTCTTCAGGATGCGTCCTCGAGCCTTTTCCGTCACTCGGAGAGCACACACCTGTTAAATGAAAAGTCTAAATTAGAAACCAAATACATATTTTATAAGTATAAGAAGGATAAATACCCGAATATAATTTCAAAAATTTAAGAAATTAAAATCAGAACAAATCAAACTTTGAATTCCTCTGTAACGTCCAACATTCAAATTCAAGTACGACATTCTTGAAAAAAAAGAAAAAACAAGAATATAACGAGCAAACACACTCTTGAATGTCTCCATTTCAATTTAAAAAAAAAAAGTAAACGAAAAAAATTAATAAAAAATAAGGCATTCAAAATTACTCACTCTCTTTCTCTCTTTCATTCTTCCTTCAGAAATTTTTCATTCTTCCTTCAGAAATTTTATTTTTAAATAAAAATAATAATAAAATCTAAAGCATTTGAAGCAGTACTTCCAATTTTTAAATTATTTGCAACATTGTTTTAATTTTCCAGTACTAAATAATGTGTTTATATTCAAACAAAAAAGCATACCGTCAACTTAGGAACTTCGAAGATCCTAGCATCGTCGGTGACTGTGCCAACGATGACTGCGATGCGGTTTTCACGGCCTGGTTTCTTCATGAAACGAACAATTCGTGCCAGTGAAATTGGTGGACGATTGATTTTACTCATAAACAACCTTTTAAGGATGATTTTGTTGAACTTGGAGTTCGTTCTCCTCGCCAAGTACCGATAGAGCTGAACAACATAAAAAATGAATTATTATAATAAAATGAAATAGGACTTATTTCCTAAGATGGATAATATTAATGTATAATTTCATTTTGGAAGCTTCAGGGGTTAAGAAATCAACATTTTTTGCTGCAAAGCATTGCAAAATTAGCAATTTCAATATTTATGCATTCAAGTGGAATAATTTGTTAACGGCAATATTTGTCTCAGCTAGTATAATCGTCTTTTAAATTGATATAAAAGCCGGAATAGGAAAGCTGACGTTTCTTTAGCGAACGTTCAAATTGGACCAGTCTTTTCATTTCAGACTGACACAGAGTGCAATTCGCCATCAATTTTTCTAATCCAAGATGTTGAAATATGTAAATGCAATAAATCAGAGGCAATTGCAAAAATGTTCCGGAAAATTCAGTGTTTCTATTCCCTAGAAATATATTAATTTCGAAGGAATTCAAGTGTCGGGGCATTATTTTTAAACTGCAGCAATTTTGAAAAAGTCCAACTGAAAAGAAATAACAAAGACCTCGCTAAAGGCACCGAACTTCCGAATATGTAACAAATATTTTCGAAGTGCCTCTCGAGAATCAATTAACGAAATTTTAAATCGGGTTAAGTACACAAGCGAAAAGCCATGAAAATTAAAAAATGAAACATTTTTTTAAGTTTGAAACTTAAAATTGAAAAACATTTGACTTCAGTCTGAAAACATTAATACTCACCAATTTATAATAATTTTAAACCTCTAAAATTTAATAAACTTCAATTAGAATCGTTCAGGAATTAACAATTTAGAATTGTACATTAAGATGAAAATGGGTTAATTGGCAATCGTTAGCTATTGTGTATAATACATATTCTAAATTGAAGAATTACAAATTAATATCGTAATAATTCAGGCAATTTTAAATTACGAATAAAAATTTAACTTTGAACAGATTGCAATAGCTTATTTTACTTTGCACTGAAAGCTTCAAAGCATAAGAATTGAAGACTTAACTAAAAGGATTAAAAAATTTTACAATTTCCATATTTATGCATTCAAGTTGAATAATTTCGTAATTGCAAAAGTTGTCTCAGCTAGTATAATCGTCCTTTAAATGGAGATAAAAGCCGGAATAGGAAGCTGAAGTTTCTTTAGCGAACATTCAAATTGGATCAGTCTTTTATCTCAGACTGACACAGAGTGCAGCTCGCCATCAATTTTTCTAATTCAAGACGTTGAAATTACTAATTGCAAAAAATCAAAGGCAATTGCAAACTTATTCCGGAAAATTCAGGGTTTCGACTCTTTAAAAAAATATTAATTTCGAAGGAATTGAAGTGTAGGGGGATTATTTTTTAATTGCAGCAATTTTGAAAAACTCAAATTGAAACCCACTTATTTTTCAGCAAAAACGTAGTCCTCGCTAAAGGCACTGAATTTCAGAGCGTGTAAACACAAATATTTTGGATGCAGCACGACATTTCAAATAACAACGTTTCTAATAAAGCGCGTTAACTAGATAAGTGTATACTCATGATCATGAAAATTAAATAATTCAACTTTTTTCTTAAGTGTGAGACTTAAAATCTAAAAAAGTTTAGATGAATGTAAAACGATTTATTGGAAAAGTTAAAAATTTAATAAATTGAAATTGGAAGCGTTCAGGAATTAAACCATTGAGAAGGTTATACATTAAAGTTGCAATTTTTTTAATTGACAATCTTTAACAATCGTATATAATAAACATTCTACATACAATGATTTCCAATTAACAACGTAAGTATGTAGACAATTTAAAATTACGATTTTGAAATTTATCTTTGAACAGATTGCAATAGCTTATTTTATTTTACATTGAAAGCTTCAAATCATAAGAATTGAAGACTTAACTAAAAAGCATTCAAAAATTTACAATTTCCAAATTTATGCATTCAAGTTAAATAATTTCGTAATTACAAAATTTGTCTCAGCTAGTATAATCGTCTTTTAAATTGAGATAAAAGCCGGAATAGGAAAGCTGAAGTTTCTTTAGCGAACGTTCAAATTGGACCAGTCTTTTATCTCAGACTGACACAGAGTGCAGTTCGCCATTAATTTTTCTAATTCAAGATGTTGAAATTTGTGAATACAAAAAATGAGAGATAATTGCTAAATTATTCCAGAAAATGCAGGGTTTCGATTCTTTAGAAATATATTAATTTTGAAGGAATTCAAGTGCCGGTACATTATTTTTTAATTACAGCAATTTTGAAAAAGTCAACCTGAAACACACTTATTTTTTAGGAATAACAAAGACCTCTCTAAAGGATCAATATTATCGATGCGCCTCGAAATTCGATTATCGAAATTTTAAATCGCGTTAAGTACATAAGGGAAAAACCATCAAAATTAAACTTTTTTTTAAGTTTGAGACTTAAAATTGAAAAAGTTAAGACTTCAGCCTGAAAAGATTAATATTTATCAATTTATAATAATTGGAAACGTTCAAAATTTAATAAAGTTATATTAGAAGCGTTCAAGAATTAACCATTTAAAATTGTACATGAAGTTGAAAATTGGATAATTGATAATCGTTAGCTATTGTGTGCCATAAACATTCTAAATTGAAGAATTACAAATTAATATCGTAATAATTCGGACAATTTTAAATTACGATTTAAAAATTTAACTTTGAACAGATTGCAATAGCTTATTTTATTTCACACTGAAAGCTTGAAAGCATAAGAATTTAAGACTAACTACAAAGCATTCAAAAAATTTATGAATTCAAGTTAAATAATTTCTTAATTGAAATATTTGTCTTAGCTAGTATAATCGTCTTTTAAAGCGAGATAAAAGCCGGAATAGGAAAGCTGAGATTTATTTCGCGAACGTTCAAACTGGACCAGTCTTTTTATCTCCAACAGGCACAAAGTGCAGTTCGCCATCAATTTATCAAATTCATGATGTTGAAATTCCAAAAATCAGAAGCAATCTAAACAATTGCAACAGAAAATTTTGGTTTTGAATCTCAAGGAAATATTGCCTAATGCTGGCAGCACTTCAGTTTCAGTATTTTTTGTTTAAATGAAAATGCATGTAAACTTTAATCGAATTCTGCATTTTTTTTTTTGAGGGAATAAGCCACATAGATAAAATAAAAGGCGACTTATTATACAAATAATTTCAATTCATCAATTTAGCATTAAAAGTTTGTACAAAAGTTCTCTAGTGAAAACTGAAAACTCCACGTTAACTTTCCATACAAAAATACTTCCCCCACCTAATAGGACACAACTAGAATCTCAGAAACAGATTTATCCCAATTTCTAAAACCCAAGAACATATTGTTTCAATACTAAAACCACGAGTTCGATTTGACACCCTTGACTCCAACGGGAACCTAACCTCAAAAAAAAGGTTAGGTTTCCCACGATTGAAAATTGTTTTTTTTTACACAAAAACAAACGAAACTTCTAAGGGAAAATTGATTTGAGATATGAAACAGCAACTAAAAAGTAATAAAATTGTAAATACCTTGACGAGTAGTCGCAAATAAACGTCCTGCGAACGCGGTTCCGTTCGCCGCACCTTTCGGTCATGTTTATGGTTAATGTCGATACCCTAAAAAGAAAACGTTGCTGTTATTTCGATAAATCAGATGAATATGCACGTAATTATTCCTTGAAAAATTCACTATTTGTACAAATATAAAAGATGTTTTTGGATTTTGAACACGAGCACAGAAAATGTGTAACTTCTCACCATTTTGACAAACCGGAAAAGAGACACAGATGGCGCTGCAGATTGAAGTTCTCAAAACGTCTCAAGTCTCATCAGGTCTCATGCTCATACGTTTCTGAACTCTCAACATGTTTTGCCCAAAAGACGTTCAATTAAAAAAACGGGTACATTCTAAAGAAATCATTCAAATTATTAAAATTCGCGCAGCATTATTTTCATAAATACCATCATAAAATCACAGCAAAATTATAGAAAATATATTGTGAGGTTGCATTTTGTAAATTATCCTGTCGATAACAAGGGACATAGTTGAACTAAAAAGTCACAAGGTAGCGCCACTGGCACAATTAGAGTGACACTTTGTGAAGCGAAAGGCTGGTGGCGGGGAGAAGTTAGAAACATTATGAACACACGAGCCATGCGATTATATGTTATGATGGGTCCGATAATAGCATAAAAGCAAAGAATTCAAGAGCGAAAGAAGTATTCTGTCTCGTGTCTCGGCATGAAGCTGATTCGCCGGGCATACTCGTGGATGAATTCATACATGCATATCCTACTCCGCGAGTTGTAAAGTGTTCTCTAATTTGTAAATGTAGGATTGACTTCAATTTCGGAGCAACTGCTCTCTATTTAAAAAAAAAAAAACATTGACATGACCTGCGCGCAGGATCGAGCAGTGGCCGGGTGCATTTTGCGTTGTGCTCGCTCATCTCTCGATGTCGTTTGGACAGTCTGATTATCGCAAATCCCCTCTGATTAAGAACAAATCCTCATGGGAAACTGCATAGAAATCAACACTTGGAAACGACGTCGATCGTGAAAATTCAATCTCCAACTGTCAACCTCCCGTTTCCTCTAATTATCAGTGTCACATCAAGTTCGATCAGTGAATCTGCCGCGCCTGATGCACCAGGGATGAGATAAATAATATAAATAAATATTTTTAAATTTTGGACGATTGGGATAAATATAAATAAAGGGGGAATTCACACGCAATAGAAAAAAAGTGTCGCATCCGTCCAGTACTGTTTACAATCAAATTTCGTGAATGGTTCTAATTCAACAATATAAACAGCGACCGACACTCAAAAATCAACAATAATGATCGACTCTCAATTTTTGATCGATTAGACAACAGTAGTCATATTTTCGTAATTAAAATATCTGACTATAATTTGAGCAATTTTGATAAATATTAACTATATTAGTATTTTTTTAAAAGTGATATTTTATTGAGATGGAAGAAGAAACTCAAGCGCGTGTAACTTCCGTCTTGGAAGAAACTTTTTACATAACTTCGAAGAAGAATACAATTTATCGTGTAAAGTTAACAGAGAAAGGATTGAGCCTGCAGAAGGAAAGCAACGGCACGACAAAAACAGAGACGATACCCTTGATTGATATAATCGGATGTAGGTGTATGAGATCTAAGAGGCAAAGCGCTGGAAGCTGTGTTTGTCGACCTGGAGCTTCCAAAAGTCAGCTCAGGGTCGTTGAATCGACGGAAGTGATTCATTCATTGGATGAATATGACACCTCGGCTTATTTGTATATTTATGCCTACACGATGAAAAAAGCGAGAGTGAAGGGAGCCAGGAGACGAGAGAGAACGACGATCACCCTTCGATTCAGAAGCTTTGATAGGTACGAGGATAATCTCCGGGAGGCCAGCAGGTGGAGATTGGCGATCAAGTGCCTCGTGTCGAGGGTTCCTGTACCCAAGACACTTATGAGTCCTAGTCATGGAAATTTGGAGTCTCTCGTCAGCGGTAAGATTTTCAGAAAATTCATGTCTATCTTACAAGTTTTTAAAGTCACACTTTGGGGCCGCTCGCAAATACCATGTCAGGCTATTTTGAAAAATGTTTCCGCAGTTTCTGTTTCTATTTTCGTGATTTTTCTCGAAAATAGGCAAATAAATTCTTCTAAATAAAATGAGTGTATATGTATCATATTACATTCAATACAAAACGCTTTTCTATAAAAAAAAAGATGAATTTTCGATCCAGAGGGACGAATTTTCACCTAAACAGTTCAATTTTTGAAGAAGAAAAACATGACTCTAACAAAATCGTTGGATTTTCAACCTGAAAATATGAATTTTCTACAAATGGTTGAATTAAAAAAATTAGTGTCAACCAATCATTTGTATTTACAACCAAATAGTTGTACTTTCAAGCCTAGGGCACGAATTTTCAACAAAATAGTTTAATTTCAACCAAGTAGTTTAATTTTATAAACAAAAATATTATTTCTTAACGAAAAATATGATAGTTGATATTTCAACCAGAAAAGACGAATTCTCAACGAATAATGTAATAGTTGATATTTCAACCAAAAACTATGAATTTTTAGCCAAACAGTTGCTGTTTTAACCAAAAAGGATCAAATTTCTACAAAAAACATGAATTTTTAGTCAAGAAAGGTTTTTCGTTCAAGAGAAAAAAACCGTCAACCAAATTGTTGAATTTTCAAGCCAAAAAGACAAATTCTGTACAAAAAAGTTGAATTTTGTACCCAAAAATATATATTTAACTTAATAGTTGAATTTTCTACCAAATGAATAGAATTTTCAATCCAAAAATATGAATTTTCAACAAAAAAGTTAAACTCTTAAGCCACAACGAAAAATTTTCTACAACAAAACTGTTGAATTTGAAACTGAACAGTTGAATTTTAAACAAAAAATTATTAATTTTGAACCAAAATGGAATAGTTTAATTTGCAGTTGAAAAAATTTATTTGCAACAACAACAACAAAATTTCAAGAAAATGTTTAAATTTTCAACCAAGCAAAAGGATAGATCTAAATAAAAGAATGCATTTTTAACAAAGTAGTTCATCCTTCAACCAAGTAGTTCAATTTTAAAATAAGAACATTAATTTTATACCAAAAAAGACAAATTTACAATAAAATACATCAATATTTTGAACCAAATACTTGAAGTTTCAACTAAAAGCTATCAATTTTCAACCAAAAATGGAATAGCTAAATGTTCAGTTAAAGAAAATGAATTTTAAACAAAATAGTTCAATCTTTAGAAATAAAATGAATGTTTAACAAAGTAGTTGAATTTTCATCCAAAAATGGAATTGTTAAATTTTCAGTAAAAAAATTAATTTTCAACAAAAAAGAAGAACTTTCCACAAAATCATTCATTCTTAAACCAATAAAATGAATTTTTAGGAAACTAGTTGAAATTCTAACCAAGTAGTTGGAAATTAATTTTTAACTAAAGAAAAAATTAATTTTCAACAAAATGATTAAATCTTATACCAAATAGTAGAATTCTTAAGCATAAAAGATGAATTCTGAACCAATGATATAATAGTAGATTTTTCAAATAGAAAGACTTAACTTTCAACAAAAAATGGTTGGATTTTCTTATTGGTTTCTATTAATTCAGTTCGCATTTAAGCGAAACAACGAGAAAAAGGGGAAGTTTCTTGAAAACAGGGGAGAAAAAGGATTTCTTTAAAAAAGGGGAAAAGTGGGGAATAGGTGAAAGAGTTTGAGGCCTGTATTTAGATGCTTTAATTTTAAAATAAAATCTTTAATTTTCATTTTTTGAATCATTTCAAAAAAATGTTATTCACATTTATATTTTCCATGTGTGCTGTCACATCCTGCGTTAAACACCCCCGCCCCTGTCAGTGTAACGTAGTTTTTGATTGCCCATGATTTTTAAATATTCAAATTTGAATCATTTTTACATATTTATTCGATTTTACAGGTTTTTTAGTTTAGATAGATTCAGATGTTTATTAAAACAGGTTCAAGTTTTACTTGAGGAAACAATTATTTGGGATTGTCAACGTTTTACTTCAGTGTCTTTTCAATCGAAAATAGTGTTACATTTCAGGATCTTACAATATGCCTTTATATCAGGATTAAATAATGTCAAGTTCAATGGTTTTTAAAACATTCTGTTCGAAGATTCTGAAATGATTGTGATTTATTGTCAGTCTTAGAATATCTTTTAATTGACAGCATTGTATTATTGGACGATTCTTCATAATGTGAGGAGTAAGCGAATAAAACGTGATAAATCCACTCGAGTTCTTTTTGCAATATTTGAGGATATATTGCAGCTTGAAATCCATGGGTAAAAACGCAATTTGAAATCGGCCATTATAATCTGCCAGGCTGGTTAATAAATTGAATGCAAAAAATATTTTTAATTCAATACTGTCTTGAAGTTATTAACCGAATGATAAATGATAATATTAATGATTTATTGATTTTTGATTCAGCAAAGTCATACACGTATTTCACTGATTATTCATGTCGTAATGATATACATATATTTACAATTTCTTATTTACAAGAGAAATCAGAAGATAATTTCATACATGATTACTATATTTTCAAGTAAAAAATATATAAATCTTTAAAGTTTAGTCAAATTATATACTATAAGAGAAATATTGTAAAGTATTTGTGAATTGTAAAAATTGTATACACTTATACCCAAGAAGAACGAAATGTTTTTCACTAAGCTGATTAAAGTTGTCGACAAAATGTGACCTATATATCTGTATTTTTTTACTCTGAAATAAATAATAGTATATAAATAATAATTTAATAAAATAAAATAAAAAAATAATATAAATAAAAAATAAATAATATAATAATATAAATCATAATAGATACTTGTAACTTAATTTTCTAATTTTAGTGCGAAATGATGTAGATCACTTTTTTTAGTGGTACAATGTTTCAATGCGTCTTTTAATGCCGAATCCAGCGACCATCTCGACTTCTCAATAATCCCAACGGGCTATAGATAATCGCAAAAAAACGAAGAAAATACACGAAAAATGAGAATCTTCCGCAAATCGTGATGTTTCGAAAAATATTCTACTTTATTAAACAAGAAAAATATGTTTTTTTTTCTTCATTTTTTAATATACCGAACAAACCTAAAAAAAGAAATTCATACTAGCATTCACCGAATAGAACAGCAGATAGAAGTTCACGTTTTGTTGACCATTAGCAAGGTAGCCAACGTCCCGCATTAGCAGCTCGTGTCCTGCCTTATAATTTGTCCCGAAAATGTCCCGCAAAAATAGGGTGGTGTCCTGCATGTCCCGCATTTACTACTCTTTTTGGAAAAAAACGTTTTTTAAATATTATAACCTTTAAAATTCATATTCCGCGCGCATAAAAAAGTATAAAATTATCTGTATTGTTACGTTTGTAACAAGCTGATACGTACTGATACGTCACGCATCATCTGTAATATCCTGAAATCTTTCCCTTGAAAAAAAGGTCATCGATGGATAGTTGGCTACCTTGACCATTAGTCATATGACATATTAATAGCATCTAGGATTCAGTGATAAGCTCTCTTATTGAAAATAAGATAATCTACTAAATAAGACATTTTGGAAACAAATAGATGACAGATTCGAATGCAGGGTCAACAAATACTTTTTAAATTATGTGTCTCATTCCACAGATACGTAGATTACATTTTGTTGACCAGTGTTATTAGTCGCGTGACAAATTATTAGCATTTAGTGATAAGCTATCTTACTGAAAATAAGATACAGAAAAGCAGTGTCTAAGAATTTTTGTATTATGTATATATATATCTCAACTTAGCATAAAAGAAAATTCGATCTACATTAATTTCCTCTCTAGAAAACAAGTGCATTTTGCCAAATATGGACCAAACTTATTATCAAATATTTCCAAAACTACAAAAAATATTAGATGGGTTTTGTTCGGTACATATAAATTCACTCTCGAACTATGTGACTCTTAGACAATGTATATACAATTTCTTGTTCATTGCTCAAAATGTTTGAAACAGAAAAACAAAGATTTCGTTTCAGGATAGTCTGAATTAGTTTTGTGAGTCAACAACAATCATTGAGGTCTGTTAGGCTGACATTCATTATAGTGTCATAAAAACTTCTTTTTCGTTGCACAAATATCACACCTTGAATCTATTTAAGTCGTTCACGTTCAGCCAAAACTTGTTTTCAATTAATGGGGCTTAGTCTGCTTGCAAAAACGTATTCAAACATTGAAAAGGAAAGGAACAAGTACAGAATGTTCAGATCTGGTTAATGTTGCGAAAGTGTAGATAACATTGTGCACTTTTAAAACAGTTATGATAAGGTATTCTACATTTTGTTTAACTTTTTTTTCAATATGTCTTTTAAATATGCTTAATAATTTAATCTCTTCAACGTTACACTATGAGGATTTTTTATGAGAAGAAAAATTAAATCATTAAATATTCCATTAAGAATAATTGAAGTTAACTCTGTAAAGAATATGTTAAGCGGAAAGTTTTGAAATGGCTTGAACTTACGCCACTATTCTTACACATTTTTAACCGACGCCACTATTTTGAAAAAAAATCCTCTAACATTTTTGAACATCTTCACTGTCTGGTATTCTAAATTGAAAATCTTAAAATTAAAGAATTTTGAACTAGAGGAAACTCAAGTTTACTATAAAGTATGTAAATATAAAATACGTAGAACAGAATGCCGAAAGGGCAGACAAATTTAAGGACGTCTTTACAGCATATTCACGACATCGTTATATTATCTATGTCCGTGTCTTTAAGATCTCTGCAATATCATGTGATGTTGCAATGGCATTTTAGAGACACGGAAGTAGATATTGTCGTAAAAATGTAAGGACGTCCTCCAATTTGTGTGCCAACTGCCAATCTACAAAATGAATCAAAATCAGTTTCTTCTCAGACTGTAACCTTATTTATAAAAACGAAGCAGTTTGAAAAATACAAATTCAATTACTACACCTGCATATAATAATCATGAAATTAATGATTCTCAGTCTAATTATACACCTCTGTTTCAACGTAATAATGTTTTGCTTTCGTGATTTTATTTGAATATATTTATAATTCTGACGAATTTCGAAAGGCCGATGACGTTAGAAATAATTAGAATAGCCCTTGGAATAGCCTTTGACTTCTCGTTTTTAAGGTGCTTTCCATTACTAAACAAAAAATTGACTAAGATTGGAATGCAAATGAGATCAACATTTATCGCTTTTTATTAT
This sequence comes from Andricus grossulariae, assembly GCA_011634705.1. Lineage (NCBI taxonomy): Eukaryota > Metazoa > Arthropoda > Insecta > Hymenoptera > Cynipidae > Andricus > Andricus grossulariae. The sequence goes on along the minus strand of JAABKJ010005941.1, from coordinate 110 downwards.
TTTAGAAATGTCTTCCAAAAAACTTGTTGAAATCATATATATATAATTAAAAACTAAAGGTTAACAACCACCGCAGGGTCCCACTGGGAGCAACTGTCATCTAAAAAATG
>JAABKJ010005940.1:0-22469 GCA_011634705.1 Andricus grossulariae | reverse complement strand
AATTAGGCCAATTTTTAGCCCGATCGGACAACTTTCATTTTGGAGGTGGGTACACTTCAGAAATTATGCCCCATATATATATATATATATATATATTCTAACATTTTCGTCACTTATTTTCGTTACAATAAACCAATAATGGGATGAAATTTAAATTAAAACTTTTAATGGACCTAGATTTAGATTCGGTAAACAGGCATTGTACCCCTTATTAGACTGCTGGTTTTGCCGGACTCCTGTGATGGGAAGAAATATCCTGATGCGGGAACAGAGAGAAAATCAGTGCCGAATGACTTGCCGTTTTGTAAACGGTGCTGAGTGTGAATTCAATTAAGGGCTCGTTTTAAACATCTATCAAGTCTTGTTTAAGACTCATTCATTATTTCGATAACGAGATGAAAAATGTTAATTTAAAGTCGATACAAAGCGGAAGTCTTTCAGTAGCAGTTTGCCTTATTCAAGGACTGTAGAATACATTTCACTCTGTATTTTCCATTAAGATTTTCATATTTAATATGAAAAGTCATGAAATGGTATTAACATGAAATAAAAACGATTCTATTAGAAACAATTCAATAAAATTCAGAAATAGGTGTAGACCCTAATTCAATAGTGGTTAACCCTTGGATTTATTGTTTTAATTTATTTAAACAAAAGTGACTAAAAAGTTGTGTGAAAAAAATGACTAAAAGTGACTTAAGTGACTGTGTGGAAGCCCTGCTTATGGAAAATTCAAATCATATTTGAATAATCGAATTTAATTCTACCTTGAAGAATAGTTCATCCAAAAATACCTTGTAAATGTATTTTTCATGTTTTTTTTAAATATTTAAATAATAATAAAACTATGGTGTTGCATTATGGTACACGCGGAAAGGTACGTTTTATTAATGAGAAAAATAATCTGAAATTTTTTTTGCTATAATTATAGGAACTTCTGTAAATCATATACAATGTATTCAAATCATGTAAGATATTCTTGAAATCTATTAAAAAAAAGATATATTTAATATAGATAATTATATATTAGAATATATTGCATTTCATATTTAAAAATGTAATCTATCACTTTTCTGGAACATGGAGCGACTTTTTTTCTAAAGAAGGGCATTTAGTGCGTGGATAGCGCGCACAATCTTCCAGTTTGCTAAAATTGCCTAAATATCTTTGAAGGGCATGAAAGTTAACGCTTCTAGATCATTAGGGAGGTCCAAAAATGCATATTAAATTTTTTTTTCACGAATTTCCATGCTTATTGTCTCCAAATTTGTTCGAATCCACAAAAAATAAAAATGCGTTAACAAATTTTTATTTAGAGATCCCGCAAGCCCCATGAAGATTAACACATATTTCCCATAAGAGAAAATGAGTCGAAACTCAACACTTCTTTTCACAATTATCTATAGAATAAGAATAGACAATTTTTTCTAAATATCACTCCATAAGTTTGTTTTATAGGGTCCTATAAAAATCCCCTAAATGAAAAATTGAGTTTTACGAGTTTTTGGTGCTAATTGTGATCGTTTGCGGGTTTTCCAGAATAAATTGTTTTCAATACATAAAATACTACTTTAAACTGAACATCAGATGTTCACAAACATTTTTTAAACAATTTATTATTGTTTCGAGCAATGTTCAGTTTTAAAAATTTTAGAAACTTGCGATTTTTGCTGAAATTTTCAACTTTGCTTTGGCTTTTTAGTCATGAACAAGTAATAAATAAATATCAGAGAGAATCATTTTCAGACAATCTATTTTTTTCTGAATATATTTTACTAAAATAAACCAACTATTCGAAATATTCTTCAAATTGTCTATGTGGATCATATTAAATGTAAATTCTCCTCGAAGTAGTCACTAAGTAAAGAGTGGACAAAAAGATGAAGATTTCAGAATAAATTGCTACTATACAGTATTGGTTTTAAACAATAATTATTTATCTAACAATTACTTCAGTTCAATTTTCTTAATTAGTACCTCCCTCCAAGTGAAAAGTTGGCAAAAAGTGCAAAATTAAAAAAAAAACGCAACCTTCTGGCATTACTATAGCAGAAGCCAGTTATAAACAAAAATTATTTATTTAAACAATTAAATTTGTTAAATATTATTAATTATTACCTCGTTTTAAGTAAAAAGTGTAAAAAAGTTAGCAATTTCAGAAAACACCGCATTTATCTAGCATTACTATAGTATAAGATAGTTATGAACAATAATAATTTTTTTAAACAATTATGCTCGTTGAACTGCCACAATTCTTATTTCGCTGTCAGTGAACAGTGAACAAAAAATGGAACATTTCAGAAAAAGCCGCAAGTTTTAGCATTATTCTAAGAAAATATTGTTATAAATATTTATTAATAGTTAAAACAATCATTTCTGTTGAATTCAATTAATTATTGCAACGCTGTAACTGAAAAGTTGAAAACGAGTTGAAAGATTTGAAAAAACTGCGACTTTCTAACGCTATTCTAAAAGAAAAATGCCATAAACAATAATAAATTATTTAAAAAAATTATTTTAACATTTAATTATGAATTGAAAGTTATGCTTATATATAAGAAACAATTTTCATTTTTTTAAACTGCAAAAAATCATAATGAGCGCCAAAAACTCTATTTTTTATTTACGGGATTTTTTCGGGACCCTATAAAATATATTTATGGGGGTGATATTAAGAAAAATTATTCATTTGTATTCTGTAGCTAATTAAGAAGACAAATTATGAGTTTCAACTCGATTTATCTAATATTGACGATTCTGAATAAAATTTACAAAAACGTCTTTTTTCTTATGGACAATACGTTTTAAACTTCATGGGGCTAGCGGAACCTATAAATACCTTTTTTTATCGCATTTATTATTTTTTTTTTAATTAAACAAATTATGCATGAAAATTCGGAGAAAAAAATTTGGATGAACCTAATGCGCCTTGATGGTATTCTATTTAAGTCTTTCCAAAGGAACCCTTTTGGGTCTCCACAGGTTTCTATTGGATTTGTTTTTTTATGGTTAGAAATTTTTTAATCAAAAATAACTTTCTTCAAATATATGTTCGTTTTATTGATTTGACTTTTCCGTATTTTTCTCTTTTCTGTTCAAACTATATATTTTTTCCGTGATTTTTTCTAGTATCAAAAGTGTAACATTTGGCTCAACTGTAAACGACAATTCGGCAGATTTTCACAAGTGACGTAATCTCGTAACAAATGATCATTTTTTGGAAATTCCCCCTAATCTCCTCTTACATGGTGCACACATATATCAAATTGGATGCTGAAACTCGACTCCACATCGTTGATGGGGCAGCCATAAAGGCTCTACGGAATATGATAACAGGGCGTTATAAATAATAAATAATTATTTCAACAATTTTGTTTGTTAAATTGCATTAATTGTTTTCTTACTGAGTGAAAAGTGAACAAAAAGTTAAAAATTTCAGGAAAAACCCGCGACTTTCTAGCATGAATATAGAAGATAGTTGTAAAGAATAAAAATTTGTTTAAACAATTATTCTGGCCGAATTGCAATCATTGTTATCTCACTCTAAATGAAAAGTGGACAAAAAGTTGAAAATATCAGAAAAAACGCAATTTTCTAGCATTATTCAAAGCTTTTGTTCAAAATTGTTAAAAATAATAATACATTGTTTAGTCAATTATATTTGTTAACTGAAATTATTTACTACCTCACTTTATTGAAAATTAGTAGAAAGTAATAGTTCTAGTAGAAAAGATAAAAAATTCGGGGGAAAAAACGCGACTTTCTGACTCTATTCTAAGAGAAAATTGCTCTAAACAATATTAAATTAATTGAACAATTTATCTAAACATTTAATTATAAATATAAAGGAATACTTTATGTACTAGAAACAATTTGCATTGAAAAATCGTAAAAAAATCATAATGAGCTCCAAAAACTCGAAAAACTCAATTTTTTATGGGGTTTCTTTTGGGACCCTTTTAAACATACTTATGAGGGTGATGTTTAATCATGTTATTTTTTATTCGTATTTTACGGCTAATTATAGAGAGAAATGTTGAGTTTCAACTCGATTTACCTAATATTGGCGGTACTGAATCAAATTTACAAACACGTCTTTTTATGGGAAGTGTGTATTCAATTTCATAGGGCTTGCGGGACCTCTGAATAAACATGTTTGGACACATTTATTTTTTGCGGATACAAAAATTGGGGGTGATATGCATGAAGATTCAGAGAAAAAAAAATGTTGATTACTCTAAAGCGTCTTGATGGTGTTGTATTCAAGTGTCTCCAAAGGAACCCTTATGAGTCTCCAAAGGAACCCTTTTGGGTCTCCAAAGGAACCCTCTTGGGTCTCCACAGGTTTATTTAAGAGTTCAAGAATTCTCAACCATAAAGTTGAAATTCCAACAAACAAGTATAATTTTCTACCCAAAAATACGACTTTTTAACAAAATACATAAATTTTTAATCAGATAGTTTAATTTTCAACCAAAAATACAAATTTCAAACAAATTACATAAATTTTCAACTAAATATTTTGAACAATGGATATAATTTTAGTTTAAATTTTATTTGGTTAATTTTTAGTCTGTATTTTTTTCGTTTCTCAAAATGTTGAACTAAATAGTTGAATTTTTAAGCCAAAAAAGATAAATTTTTAACTAAAAATGATGTAGTGTAATTTTTATAAAGATGAATTAAAAAAAAAGATTTTACTACAAAACTGTTTAATTTTATACCAAATAGTTGCATTTTTTTACCAAATTGTGAAATTTTCAAGTCAAAAAGATGATTTTTCTATAAAAACAGTTGAACTTTTACCCCAAAATATGAATTTTCAACAAAAAAGTAATTTAACAACCAATCGGTTGAATTTTCAACAACATCGTTGAATTTTCAATAAAAAAGAAAGAATTATTAAACAAAAAAAGACAAGTTTTTAGAATAAATTTATAAATCTTCGACCAAAAGAAAAAAAAAGAATTTTTAAGAATGTAGTTCAACTTTCAACCAAGGATTAAAAATATACAAAAAAGAGATATGATCAAACCAAAAAGATTAATGTTCAACAAAATAGTTTAATGTTTAATAAAATAGTTAAATTTTCAATTTAAAAAATGTATTCAAGAAAGAAATAAAATTTTGATAAAACTTTCGAATTTTCAACCAAGAAGTATGACTTCAACCAAATTGTCACGGCTTTTTTTTATAGAATTTTTTAACTCATTTTCAACTTTTTATTTATATTGGGGCAATAATCAATTAAATTCAACAGAAATAGTTGTTTAAACAATTTGTTATAAATTTTAACAATTTCCTCTTATAATAGAATTCGGAAGTCCCAGTTTTTCTCGAATTTTTCAACTCATTTTCAACTTTTTACTTAGATCGAGGCAACAATCAATTGAATTCAACAACAATAATTGTTTAAACAATTTATTATAAATTGTATCAATATCCTCTTATAATAGATTTCGGAAGTCACGGTTTTTTCTGAAATTTTCAACTCATTTTCCACTTTTCATTTAGATTGGGGCAATAATCAATTAAATTCAATAGAAATAATTGTTTAAACAATTTATTATCATTTAAAATAATATTTTCTCAGGAGAATGCTAGATAGTTGCGGCTTTTTTTGAAATTTTTCACTTTTGGTCAACTTTTCACTTAGAACTTTGTGCACAGCAAAAATTAATAATATTTAACAAAAATAATTATTTAAACAAATTATCATTGTTCATAACTATCTTCTATTAAATAATTTTATGAAAATGTGGTTTTTTCTATTATTCTTTACTTTGCTTTGTCTTTCTGGCTATGAACAAATAATGAGTAAACAATATAATACAGAGCATTTCTGTATAAATAAATATTAATATTTATTATTTGTTCCGAACTGAAAAGTAAAAATAATTAAGTTTGCTTACTTGAATTATTTATTCTCTCACAACGTACAAAGTGGACAAAAAGTTGAAAAAAATATATAGTTTAGGAAATTTAAAAAAAAAATTTGAAATTTTTTACCTACTTCAATAGTTTGAAGGGATTTGAAAGACTGACCTATTTTAGATTATTTTAAGATTCCGAAGAATTTTCAAAAGATTTAAACAATTTCAAGGGATTTTCAGGGGTTTTAGTAATTTCAATGGATTTTAATATTTTATTGGATTTTAATATTTTAATGGATTCTAAAGAACTTATTCATAATAAGTGAGGCGTTACGCCGAGTTTCAAAGATTTAAAGCTATTTTAAAATATTTTTTGCAATTTATTTGGCACTCGCTTTTTCCGGTTAAAAAAAAATCGGAATTCATTTTAATTCTTTTGAATTGTTTTGTAGTCATTAGTCACTTTTTGATCATAAATTATAAGGGTTTTAAAGATTTGAAAATATTTTGTTGGATTCAGCCTGAATCCATTTAAATTCTTTGTAATACTCTTGAATTTTTTTAATTCACTTTAATTCTTCTAAGTTTACTGAATTCAGCCTAATTCAATCCATTTTTTTAATTTCCAAAAGTTTTCATCTAATTGATCCTGAAGTCTTTTAACCTCACCTTGAATTCTTGGGCATTTCATCAAATTCTTTTCAATTCCCTTAAATTTTTGTAAGTACATTTCAAAATTACTGAATCCAATGAAGTTTTTTCATATTTTAAAATTATTTTCAATTCATTTGAATTCTTGGTCAATTCACCTCGAATTTTCACTAATTTCATCGAATTCTTCTCGTTTCCAGTAACTTCATTCTAAATTCAATCCAAGGTGGCTTGGATTTAATAGAGAATTCGATAAATTTTTTCCAAGTTGAAATGTTTGGAATTATGGAAAAAATTCGGCTCAATTCAAATGCGCCCGTTTCAGCACAGTGAAACCCGGATTTAGCTTTCCTGGATTGCGCCCTTCCAAGAATTGACGCCACGCCGTGGAGATACGTGAGAGGCGTTTGCGGGGCCGTTTGCGAGTCTCTGGATTTAACGTCAAGGGCAGCCCCAAAACCGGCGCTAAATCCAGGTTCGACTGTACCGCCCAGCCTCTTCTAAAAGAAAACTTTTAGGACTACACCACTGATTCAAAGTGTAACATTTGGGTCAACTGTAAACAAAAATTCGGCAGATATCCAGAAGTGACGTAATCTCGTAACAAATGATTCTTTTTTGGAAATTTCCCAAATCTCCTCATAGAATTTACATGGTGGACACATATATCAAATTGGATGGTGAAACTCGACTCTCCATCGTCGATGCGGCAGCCATAAAGCCTCCAGGAAACATGAGAACAGGGCGTTGGGATTGAATTCGGTCCTGCCTCTCCCTAACTTCCAAAGACCCTTCACCAATATGAGTTCAGGGTACAGGGAACTGGGATGTGAACAAAATAGTTTTGGGCGTTTCTATCCTCTGCTCCTTAATTGTATCATAGAATTTTCGATTCTTTCCGCTTTGATGAAATAACTCCGTGAAAATTCCTTTCTTTTCATCAAAGCCTTCGCGCCCTGAAATTAGATTTCGATTACCGAGAATTTCTTGGTGTGAAGCCAAAAAAAAAGGGCTAGGAAAAAAGTATCTGAACAATTTTCTGGAGATGAGGACCCTATCATTGAGAAATTAATCGACTTGCAGCAATAAGTTTGTGAAATATGATTCTAGGTTATAAGGGGCCGTCCATAAACTACCTTACTCATTTTTGGCATTTTCAGAAAAATAGTTGAATTTTCAAAAGAGACGAATTTTCAATTTATGAAAAATTAATGCTTAACCAGAAAGATGGATTAACGTCCAATTTTTTGAACTTTCAAGAAAAAGAGAAAAATTTTCAACAAATTTTTCAACAAAAAAAGATATCCTACCAAAAGAGATGAATTTTCAAACCAAAAAGCCAGGTTTTCAATTTAAAAACAATAACTTTTACCCAAACCGTTGCAATTACAACCAAATTATTGAACTTTCAAGCATAATTATTAAGAGACGAATTTTTCATGAAATATTTGAATTTTGAACCAAATAGGTAAATTTTTAAGCCAAAAAGACCATTATTTTCGAATACATTTAAATTTTCCACAAAAAAGCTAATTTACTACCATAAAACATGTTTTGCCGATTCAAGAGGAGGAATTTTTAATCGAATATTTGAATTTTCGAAAAAAACGTGATTTTCATCAAGTTGGTCGAATTTTCAACAAAATAATTAATTTTCTAACATTATATGCAATCAAAAACAGTTGCAATATTATCCAAATAGTTGAAATTTCAAGCCAAAAAGGTGAAATTATTAGAAGACATTTAAATTTTTAAGCAGAAAAGTTAAATTTTCAAAAAAAAGGTCATCTTCATCCAAAAAAGATTATATTTTGACCAAAAAATATAACTTTATTAAATAAGTTTAATTTCTAACGAACTAAATAAAATTTAAAACGAGAAAGGTGAATATTTAACTGAAAAGATTAATTTTCTACTTAAAGACGAACTTATAACAAAATACATGAATTTTCAAGCAATTATTTGAATTTTTGACAACAAAAAAGTTTTCAGCCAAAGATGGAATAGCTAAATCTTCAGTTTAGAACATTACTCTGTAATAAAAAATAATTAAATTTCTACTAGTAGGATTTAATAAAAAAGATGAATTTTTAACAAAAGAATAGAATCTTCATCCAAATAGATGAATTTTCAACAAAAAAGATTAATTTTCTACATCAAAATATGAATTTTTAACAAAAAAGTTAACTTTCAATTTGAAAAACTGAATTTTTAGCAAAATAGTTAAATCCTTAATCAAGAAGATGCATTTTCAACAACTCAGATTAATTTTCTACCCAAAAGGCAAATTTCCAATAAAATACACGTATTTTATACTAAATAATTGTATTTTCAATTTATACAGATTAAATTTTCAATGAAAAAAAAAAAAATTTTCTATAAAGCAGTTCAACATTCAACCCAGTAGTTAAATTTCAAACAAAAAATAGATGGCTTCGTACCAAATATTTAGAAATTTTAAGCAAAAAGATTAACTTTTCAGTTTCCACCAAGAAGAATTATTTTTACAAAAAAAAGACGAATTTTCAAAAAACAAACACGTGAATTTTTAAGCAAAAAAGACTAATTACTTACACAACAGTTAAATTTTTAATCCGATAATATGATTTTTCAACAAAATACATCAATTTTAAATCAAATAGTTGAATTTTCATATAAAACAATCGATTTTCAACAAGAAATTTGATTTTTAATTAAGAAAAAGGAATTTTCAACAAGAAAAAGATAATTTGAACAAATTAGTTGTAGTAAAAAGACAAATTTTCTACCAAATAGTTGAAGTTTTAATTTATAAAGGAACAATTTTCAACCAAAAATCAAAAATTAAATTTTCAGATGGAAAATTAATTTTGAACAAAACAAAGTGTTTCCAACAAAAAAGTTAAATTTTCAACTAAAGAGGTGAATCTTGAAAAAAATGAATTTTCACAAGGAAGTTGAACTTTTAAAGATTTAGTTGAATTTTCAACCAAAACTGATGGATTTTTGACCGAATAGTTGATTTTTCTACAAAAATAGCCGAATTTCCCACAAAAACTGAGATTTTCTAACAAAAAAGTTACTTTTCGACCAAATAATTGAATTTTGTACCAAGTTGTTGATTTTTAAGCCAAAAAAGCCGAAATGATTACAGAACAGTTGCATTTTCTACCCAAAGATTTTCAACTAAAATTATGAATCTTTAACCAAAAAGAACAAATTTTCAACAAAATAGTTGAATCCTAAACCAAAACAGATTTCTTTTCAACAAAATAAGATCATTCTTCTAAAGACAAATTTTCTATCATATAGTTGAATTTTCAAGTTAAGAAGAACGTAATAGTGAAATTTTCAGAAAAAAATTTAATTCCTAACAAACAGAGACGATTTTTCAACAAAATAGTAACATTTTCGATCAAAAAAGTGAATAAAAGAAACGAATTTTCAACAAAATAGTTTAACCAAAAAAATAAGTTTTTTAAATAGTAGTTAAACTTAAAACCAAGTAGTTATTTTATCAACGAAAAAACATGAATCCTCAGAAAAACATCTTTCGAACAAATAGTTGAATTTGCGGTCAAAAAATATGAATTTTTGAACAAATAGTAGAATTTTTGAACAAATAGTAGAATTTTCGACCGAAATACTTAAATTTACAACAAAACATATAAATTTTTGAACAAGAAGTTGATTTTGAATCATATAGTTTATTTTAGCACCAAATTGTTGAATAATCAAGCCAAAAAGTTGAATTTTCTACAAAGCAGTTGAACTTTCTTCCCCACGATATCAATTTTTTTTAAAGTATTATATAACTAAATAGTTTAATTATCAACTAAAATGATGAATCTTCTACCAAAAAAATGGATTTTTCACAAAATAGTTTAACTTTAAACCAACTGGTTGATTTTTGAACCAAAAAAAAATTTAAAAAGTTTAATTAAATCAAAAAGAACAAGTATTTAACAAAACAGTTGAATCGTCAACCAAAACAGATTTTTCTTTACAAAATAAGATTAATCTTCTAAAGACAAATTTTCTATCATGAAGCTGAATTTTCAAGATAAGAAGGATAAATTTTCAACCAAAAACGTAATGGTTAAATTTTCAGAAACAAAATTTATTTCTAAACAAACAGAGACGATTTTTCAACAAAATAGTAACATTTTCGATCAAAAAAGTGAATAAAAGAAACGAATTTTTAACAAAATAGTTTTACCAAAAAAATAAGTCTTTTAAATAATAGTTAAACTTAAAACCAAGTAGTTATTTTATTAACGAAAAAACATGAATCCTCAAAAAAATATCTTTTGAACAAATAGTTGAATTTGCGGTAAAAAAATATAAATTTTTGAACAAATAGTAGAATTTTCGACCGAAATACTTAAATTTTAAACAAAACATATAAATTTTTGAACAAGAAGTTTATTTTGAATCAAACAGTTTAATTTGGTACCAAGTTGTTGTATAATCAAGCCAAAAAATTGAATTTTCTACCAAACAGTAGAACTTTCTTCCCCAAGATATTAATTTTTTTTCAAAGTTAATTTATAACCAAATAGTTTAATTACACAGCGACACAAAAAAATTTTGGGTCTGGAGGTCACGCCATGTTGACTATATGTTTTTTGGGTCGCTGAATCCGAATCCATGGTCCAAAAAACCCCAGCACGTCAGGGTTCTGACATAACCTCATAAAACCTCATAATTTTTTTTTCAAGTCCGGGGGCCCGAACATTTTTATTGTATGTTTTTAGGGTCGCTGAATCCGAATCCGAGGTCTCAAAACCCCTAGCACGTCAGGGTTCTGACATAACCTCATAGAACCTCATAACTTTTTCTTCAAGTCCGGGGGGTCAGACCATGTTTATCATATGTTTTCACGGTCGCTGAATCCGAATCCGAGGTCCCAAAAACCCCAGCACATCAGGGTTCTGACATAACCTCATACATTTTTTTTTTAATTCCGGGTGCCAGACCATTTTTCTTATATGGTTTTGGACCTCGGATTCGGATTCAGCGACCCCAAAAACATATAATAAACATGGTGTGACCCCCGGACTCAAAAAGAAATTTGATTAGGTTTTTTGAGTTTATGTCATAACCCTGACGTGCTGGGGCGTTTTTTTACTTCGGATTCGGATTCAGCGGCCCCAAAAACATATAATAAACATGAGCTGACCCCGAAATAAAAAAAAAATATGAGGTTTTATGAAGTTATGTCAGAACCCTGACATGTTGGGGTTTTTGGACCTCTGATTCGGATTCAGCGACTCAAAAAACATATAGTCAACATGGTCTGACCTCCAGACTCGAAAACAGATTTTTTTCGTGGCTGTGTTATCAACTAAAATGATGAATCTTCGACAAAAAAATGAACTTTTTGCTAAGTAGTTCAACTTTAAACAAAGTAGATGATATTTCATCCAAAAAAGGTTTTCATCAGAAATGAAAAACAGTTGACATTTCAACAACAAAAAAATTCATTTTCAACCAAACAGTAATTTGATATAAATTGAATATTATTTCTTATGATTGAAAGTTGGGAGTATTAGGGAAAAGTAATTTTGACAGTGAGGATTAGTTTGAGAGGATATGGTACGTGTGAAGGGGGCGATTGTGTTAATCTGAAAGTTGAAGTGCCTTGCATCAGAGACCCTCTCCTGTTGGTAATATAGGTCCGGTCAGTCGGTGGCTTATAGGATTAATTAAGGTGAGGGTGTTAATGCTCGATTTCGTCAGTCTTGAGAAGGATCTCCGAGTTAGACAAAAGGAGGGTCCACTGATGTTTACACATTATCCAGGAGTCCAGGACCAGAGTTGATATAAATTGCTTTCACCTGCTGACGATCATGTCTTCAATTAATTTACTCATGTTTTCGATTAAGCGAGAAGCTTGAAAGCTTGCCAGTCTAGTGTTTCACACTTTTTGAGATTCTGTTCCAAATTTTTAATCAATGTTGGACATATAGGGGAAACCAGTACAAGGTGAATGGAAAAACTTTTGAAGTAATAATATTGATAAATGATGAATAATTTTGGAAAGTATTGGATTCCAAATTCAAGCTGGAATATTTATTTTTAAGATAGCAATACTATCACATGAATTATATTAGTCATGTATCATAAAAAATTAATTTGATATCCGAGCCTAACCTGTCAATAATTTATTCACCTCGTACTGAATGACACTTCTCGTGAAAACAAGTAAGATATATTTTCGATGAAAATTAGAAGAATTAATCATCAGACAGTTTCAAATCCAAAAGTTATTTCAAACATAGCAATTAAGAGGTGAAAGGGCTGATTATAAAACTTGTTTTTAATATTGCTACTCATAAAAATACTACAAAAGCCAGTCGCCTTTTTTCATTATTCAGTTCGTACTGGTATTCACCTCGTACTGGTAATTCACCTCGTACTGGTATTTACCTCGTACTAGCAATTCACCTCGTACTGGTACTCACCTAGTACTGGTAATTCACCTCGTACTGGTACTCACCTAGTACTGGTAATTCACCTCGTACTGGTACTCACCTCGTTCTGGAAATTCACCTCGTACTGGTATTCACATCGTACTGGTAATTCACCTCGTACTGGTAATTCACCTCGTACTGGTAATTCACCTCGTACTGGTAATTCACCTCGTACTGGCAATTCACCCCTTCCTGGTACTCACCTCGTACTGGTAATTCACCTCGTACTGGCAATTTACACCGTACTGGTATTCACCTCATACTGATTTCCGGTACTGCAGAAGCAGTCATTCCTACTGACATATTTTAACATATGAATCAGTCAATATTGCTGGTTGAATCAAAGAGTCACTTGAAAATACCTATTTTCAGTCAACAGAAGTGACTGATTTGTCTGCTATACTAATATAATAAAATTATTTCTAAATTAAAATTCTTCACATTTCTACATTTGAATAAATTATTAAAATTATCCATAAATGACTGGTTAGCACATTGAAAGTCACGGCTTTGATAAAAAAAAATGACAGAATTAATTACTAAAAGTTACTGGTTATGTATTTCAAAATCACCCATTGAATTAATTAATGTTACTGATTCGGTCCGTACACGCTTTTTTGTTGAAAATTAATTTTGTTAATTACACTTTGAATTACTTAAATATTTTTTGTTTGAAATATCAACTACATGTTACATTCTTTGTTGCGAATTCATCTTTCTTTATTGATAATTTTACTATTCGTTTAAAAGTTGAACTACTTTCTTATAAATTCATTGTTTATGTTAAAAATTTAACTATTTTGTTGAAAATCAATTCGTTAACTGAAAATTTAGGTATTCTAGTTTTTGTTAAAACTTAATCTTTTATTCTTGCAAATTCAATCTGGTTGAAAATTCATCTTTTTTGGCCGAAAATTTAACTTTTTGGCAGAAAATTCATCCCTTTTTGTTTAAAAATGTAACTACTTGGCTGAAAGTTGAACATTGCTAAAAAAATTTGTTTCAGTTGAACAATCATCATTGTAGTCAAAAATTCAGCTCTTTGATTGAAAATTTGACTGTTTTATTGAAAATTAATTTTTTGTCTAGGTTGAAAATTAATTTTTTTTTGTTTGAAAATTCAAATACTCAATTTTGGGTTTAAAATTGAAACTGCTTTTCTTTAAACTTATTCTTTTGGTTAATATTTCATTAATTTAGTTATGAATTCATCAGTTTGTTTGCAAATTCAACTACTTTTTCAACAAAAATTTTTATTGTTGTTGAAGATTCACCCTTTAGTGGAAAATTCGTCACCTTGGTTAAAAATTAAAGTGTTTTGTGAAAAACTCGTTTTCTTTGTTGAAAATTAATTATTGAAATTGTCTTTTTAATTAATTTTCTTTTTATCCAGCAACTAATTGGTTGAAAGTAGAACTTTATTAACATTTTTTTTAAGATTCATAATTTCTTGTTTCAAAATTCTTGTATTTTGTTGAAAAAATTCTTTTTCTGGTCAATATTAATCTTCTTAGTTTAAAATCCAACTACTTGGTTGAGAGTGCTTTGCCTAAAATTCTTTTATTTTTTTTTAAATTCATCATTGTAGTTAAAATTTCATCTCTTTGGTTGAAAATTGAACTATTTAAAAAAATTTGTTTCTTTCCTACAAATTCATTTTTTAAATGAAAATTTAAGTATTCTATTTTTTGTTAAGAATTGATTTTTCCTAGTTGCAAATTAAAATATTTAGTTCTAAATTCATGTATTTTGTTAAAAAATCGCCCTTTTTGATAGAAAATTAATCTTCTTAGCGCAAAATTAATTTGTGTTTGCTTGAAAATTCAACTACTTGGTTGAAAGTCGGACTGCTTTGTTGAAAATTTCTTTCTTAGTTTGAAGATTTATCAGCTTAATAGCAAATTTATTTTGCTGGCTTCAAATTGAACTATTTTGTTTAAATTTTATTTTTTTAGGTAATGTTTTTTCAGTTGAAAATTCAACTCTTTGTTTGAAAATGATTGTATTTGGTTCAAAAAGTTTTTTTAGTAGAATATTATTCTTCGTGATCGAAAATATATTTTTTGGTACAAGATTCAACATTTTAATTGAAAATTCATCTCTTTTGTGGAAAACTCAACTATTTTATTGAAAATTCATTGAAAATTCATTATTCAATTAAAAATCAAACTACTCTTTTTTTGGTTGAATATTAAAATTCAAAATTCAATTCAAGGTGGCTTGCATATAATAGAGAATTTGATTAATTTTTTCCAAGTTAAAATTTTCGCAATTATGTTTTTTCAATTGAAAATTCAACTCTTTGTTTGAAAATGCTTGTATTTTGTTTAAAAAGTTATTTTTTTGTAGAATATTATTCTTCGTGGTTATTTGTGGTTATTTATTCATTGGTTAATTAGTAGACAATTCAACAGATTACTCTCAAAATTTGAATTAGTAGAAATTTTACTAATTCATTCAGTACACTTAATTTTAATTGATGAATCAGTTATTTTCAGAAGTTTATTAATTTTAAAAGTAAAAATACTGTAACTGAAGTTAATCAGTTATACCGTGACTGCAGTGAATCAATTATAGACTTAGAATAAATTGATAGAGGAATAATGGCTGAATTAGGCTTTTGTTTATACTCTAATATTATTTATAATATGAAGGTGTATTTTGACATTTTTATTTCAATAAATGAATAAGATATTATTACATGTGTGAACAAATTTTCATCTTTAAAAATTGCATATTTAAAAATGGTGCGCAAATATATTTGGAACATAACCTCTTAAAGTCAACTGATTGCTTCAATATAATTATAACTGACCAATTAGTAATTTTCGTGTTACTAATCCAATCAATACAATTCTACTGATTGTCAGTGACTCAATTCTAGCTACAGCAGTTAGTAGAATTTAACTGACAATCAGTTATATTTCACTAACTCAAATTTAGAGAGTAGATAATTTTTAATGACATATAATCAGTGAGTTGAATTGACTGATTCGGAAAGTCAGGTTTGACTCATTTATCAGTCGTCAAAACCCGCATTATTTAAATCAGTGAAAATAGACTTCGAATCAGTCAATTTTGACTAATATAAATTGAGAGTGTACTGAAGCTGCTTCAGCTTTTCTCAAATTACAGATACATTCCTTTTATTAAAAAAACACCGAATAACTCAGTATGTATCAGGCAAAATGTGGCATTGAGACAGAATCCGGTTGCATAAGTTTAAGGCAGGACCTTAATTAGTAGAAAATTCAACAGATTGGATCATTTCAAATTACTTATATCAACAGTGAGTTGATTCGAATGATTCGTAAAGTTACGAGACTCAACCATCACTCGCCGCATCCGCATTATTTAAATCAGTCAAAATAGACTTCGAATCAGTCATTTTTTTACTGATTCAAATTTAGAGCCTACCAGCTGTAGCTACTCCCAAATTCTAGATCCATTCTCTTTAATAATAAAGAGAAAAAAAATCGGTATGTATCAGGCAAGATGTGGCATTGAGAGAGAATCCGTTTGCATAAGCTTAAGGCAGGAGCTTAATTAGTAGGAAATTCAACAGATTGGATCATTTAAAATTACTTATATCATCAGTGAGTTGATTTCGATGATTCGTAAAGTCACGATTGACTCATTCATCAGTCGTCAAATCCGCATTATTTGATTCAGTCAAAATTGACTTTGAATCAGTCATTTTTTTACTGATTCAAATTTAGAGCGTACCAGCTGTAGCTTCTCCCAAATCCTAGATCCATTCTCTTTAATAAATAAAAAACTCAGTATGTATCAGGCAAGATGTGGCATTGAGAGAGAATCCGGTTGCATAAGCTTAAGGCAGGAGGACCGTTTCACAAAACAGTCAATGCCACTAACCATAGTCCCATTGCTATTCCACAAGGAATATAGGAGGACGGCAGTAGTCGCAGCAGGGATCTACTAAATTGAAAACAAAATCCATCACGTTTTCAGAGGGCAAAAAGAATTTTAATGAATTATAAGGAGTCGAGATTGGCAGGCAATCCCGTCGGAATTAAGGCGGTGGTCGAGGCTGCCGTCGGCGTTCCGATCAGTGCTGAATTTTCTTGCAGTCCAGCGGATGGACAGAATCAAGGGATAGGCAAGCGGATCTACAGGGTGACGAAACCAGCGACCGACCCACCCCTAAGAATTTTTTTAATTACATTTACTTTTTCCTTTTCACTGGGAAATGGAGAAAAATGATAAAAAAATTATTATATTTGTCCACATTGAAGCTATTTTTTTTTGGGGGGGGGGGTTCGCTTAATTATGAACTGAATTAATAGAATCCAATAGGAAAATCTAACTTTTCTTGGTTAAAAGTTAAATTTTCTTGGTTCAAAAGTCCACCGTTATATTTTTTGATTGGTACACACATCGTTTGATTGAAAATTAGGCTTTCAACGGAAAACTGAACTGTTTAATTTTTGGTTGCAAATTGATCCTTTTTAATTGAAAATTCACCTATATGGCTAAATTCTTGAATTTTTTTTAATATTCATTATTTCAGTTGAAAATTCCTTTCTTGTGGTTGAGAAATAATTTTCTTGCCTACAAATGTAACTATGTCATTTTTAATTGAAAATTCATCTTTTCTGGCTGAAAATTCATGTATAGTATATTGTTGAAAATTCGTCTTTTTTCCTAGAAAATATTCTTCATAGTTGAAACTTCATCCGTTTTGGTGAAAAATGCAACTGCTTGGTTGAAAATTAATCAGCTTTGGTAGAAAATTCAACTATTTCACATTAAAAATTGTTTGGTTTAGATATTAACTTTACGTATTTCGTTGAAAATTTATTTTTTTGGCTAAGGATTTATAGTTTCAGTTAAAATTCCTCTATTTGTTCGAAAGCTTACTTTTTTGTTGAAATTCGACTGTCTCATAAAAATTTGGATTTTTTGTTGAAATTCAGATTTTTTGTTAAAAACTCAACTATTTTATTAGACAACTCAACTATTTAGTTACAAATGAAACTACTTGTTTCAAACTTTAGCTATTTTGTTGGAAATTTCTTTTTTCTGTAAAAACAATTAATTTGTTATCTGAAAATTAAACTATTCCATTGTTGGATGAAAAATTATCATTTATAAGATGAGAAATCAACTGTTTGGTAGAAAATTAATCTTGTTTTTCAAAAATTTATCTTTTTGGTTGAGGATTTAACTATTTTGTTAAAAATTTGTCTTTTCATGTTAAATTTTTAGGTAAAAAATTACCTTTTCTAGTTGAAAATATAACTATTTCAATGAAAATTCATCTTTTTTGATTGAAAAAGAACTTTCTTGTTCAACATTGTTCTTTTATGGCTTTAAATTAAACATTTTTCTAAAACATTCGACTTTTCAGCTTGAAAACTAAACTATTTTGTTTAAAATTCTTCTACTTGGGTAGAGAGTCAATTTTCTTTATTGAAAATTCATCTATATAGTTGAGGATTCAACTTTTTTTAAAAATATTTGTCTTTCTCCTTGCATTCAACTGGTTGATAACTTATCTTTTTTTCTTAGAAGATCAACTATTTGGTTGAAAATTTGTATATTTTCTTGAAAATTGGTCTTTTTATAGAAAATTAATTTTCTTGGTTGAAAATTTATCTCTGTAGATTAAAAAATCAGCTATTCGGTGAAAAATTCCAAAATTCTGTCGACATTTTAATTATTTAGTTAAAAATTCAAATATTTGGTTGAAAATCAATGTATTTTGTTCAAAATCCCTCCTTTTGGAATGAAAATTCATTTAAAAAAAAACCTAAAAAAGCCATACAATTTGTAGTAGAAAAATCATTTTTCTTTGTTAAAAGTTCATCTGTCTTGGCTGAAAATGAACTTTTTTATCGAAAATAAAACTTTTCGGGTTGGAAATTCAATTGAGAAAAATCATAAAAAATATTATATACCATTTAATAACGATTTTAGGTATTTTTACTACCTGGTTAATCTGTAATGAAATTCAGAAAAGTAGATCACCAAGGGTGTATTTATCAATTATTTATTTATCATCACTAAGGTTGTATTTAGTGAATATAGTTCAAAGCCTCATAAACTTTAAAAATACTGAATGATTTTGTGGGTAGTTGCAATTTAAAAAATTGTAAAACAACATTTGTTTTTATGGATATTTTTTTTAAATACGCTAGAATCTTTTTAATTCTTTCCAATTTTTTAAAATACCTTTAAATATTTGAAAATCTTTAAAATCCTAAGAAATTGCTCAATTTTCGTGAACAAATTCTTTAAAATTTCATTCGAATATTACAAAATCCTGTGAAGTTACATGAAATCTGATGATATTCCTTAAAGTTTTTTTCATCTTTTGACAAATCCTTGGAATCCTTTAAAATGCCCTTAAATATTTCCAGTACTTTGAAATCCTTTGAAATTCCTTGATATGAAAAAAAATAATATTCCTTGGAATCTTTTAAAATATCTTCAAATATTTTTAATTCTTTAAAATCTTTAAATTTTTTAAAAATATTTGCAAATATCCTTAAATATTTAAAATCTTTGAAATTTTTTTTTAATTCCTCAATTTTTATGAATGAATTCTTTAAAATTTTACTCAAATATTATAAAATTACTAAAATCCTCGCAAATCTTATAAATTCGGTTAAAATCTTTAAAAACTCCCTTGGAATCTTTTAAAATATTCTAAAACCTTATAGATCCTATAAGATCCTTTCAAATCTTTCGAAATCGGAATTTTTTAAAACCGCATGACATTTTTTTAAATTCCTTAAAATCTTTAAAATTGAAAGATTTTACAGATTTTAAGGAATTTAAAAAAATATCATGCGGTTTTAAAGAATTTCCGATTTTCGAAGATTTGAAAGGATCTTATAGGATCTATAAGGTTTTAGGATATTTAGAAAAATTCCAAGGGAGTTTTTAAAGATTTTAACCGAATTTATAAGATTTCTGCGGACTTTAGTAATTTTATAATATTTGAGTAAAATTTTAATGAAATAATTCATGAGAATTGAAGAATTAAAAAACATTCTGAAGATTTTCAATATCTGAAGATATTTCCAAATATTTAAAAATTTTTTAAAGATTTTGAATTTTGAAGATTTGTTTAATCTCTAAGAAATTTTTTGAAATCCTTAGAAATACTCTAAAATATTACAAATCCTTCAAAAACTGTTGAAATCGCTTGAAATTTTGTAAATATAAGTTCTTGAAATTTCCTTGAAATCTATTAAAAAACGTAAAATCTTGAAAACTCCTTTGAATCCCATGAGCTTACATAAAATCTGATGATATTCCTTGAAATCCCTTGAAATATTTGAAATCCTATGATATCCTCTGATATACTGGAAAAATTATTAAAATACCTTATTCAGCGCCTTTAAAATCCTTTAAAATTACTGAAATCCTCTAAATATGATAAAATCTCATGAAATGCATTGAAAATCCCTTAAAATCCTTCAAAATATTCAAAAATCTTGGAAATCCTTGAAAATTTTCCGACCCCCCCCCCCCCCCAGAGGTCACTTCTCAGGATCCGCGCCTGGGATTTCGAGGGATAGGAGGAAAGAGTTCAGAACCGGAGAAGTGCGATGAGGATAGGGTCGAATGGGGTTTGAGGAGAGGAAAGGTGGTGCTGGTACTGGAAGACTTGATGAGTAGGGGTGCGGGGAGGGTTTCCGAAACAGCTCGCCGCTATCTCGTCTGATCCGATCAAGATTAATGAACGCGCGGCTTGCGAGCCAAACCTTTGCACCGCCCAGCCGCTCCATACGGGGGCAGCAACCGAGCGACAGGTACTGTACTTGCTCTCGGTAATAATGCAGTTCTGGCATCGTCTCGTTTCTGGTAGCTAATTCCAACAGCGTATGCAACACCCGGAGGTATCTGTCACCCCACACTCGAGTGAGATGATAAAAATATGTGGGCAACCGGGCACACCTTCTGATGTCGTAAATCTTAATTTCTCGGGGATTTTGGATTTGTGGTAATAGTATTGGAAAGTAAGAGAAACTACGGAAAGTGTACTTGAAATGTGAGAAAATACTAAAAATAGGGGAAATAGGGTGATTTTTCACGAAAATAGAGGAATAATAGGTAATAAATATTTCTAAACAATGATTCAACTTAATGGACGTACGGTCTGACAGACCGCACCACGGTTCTCATATGTTTCCCAGTGGGTATATGTCTCAAATCTGAGACTGTCAACTGTGTTCAATATTTTCATACCCTGAGTTTTTGGGAAATAATATAAGCTCGAGTCCAAGTTTTCGAAACGTATACTAATTTTAAAACAAGTTTTATTTTAATTAGGCATTTTTAATGTTTATAATTTTAAGGACAACTGTGAAATTAAATTAAATTATAAATTACAAACCTATATCCAAATTATTTCTAGTATAGCGCTACTCTCTAAATCCGAATTAGTAGAAATTTTACTAATTCAGTTAGTAGCATTATAACTGACTGTTGAATTAGTGACTTTATCACTTTCTACTAAGTGAAATGGTAAGATTTATGTTACTAAATGAATTAGTAAGGATATTCTACTTAATCTGCTCAGCAGTACCAACTTTCTGATTCAATGAGTAGCAATGAGTTGATAAGGAAACAGAATTTAATAATATTTTAAATACATTCTATGCTGGCTTTTAAGTTTTAATTAGGAAATGTAAATGTTTTCTCAATACACCATCTATTTTTTCAATGAAGCGAAAATGTGAAATCGTGAAATTAGATAGAATAACAGCGTTCTGAGAAACTAACATATTAAAATTATTATTATTGTATAAAATGTTTGATAGAAAATAAAATTAGATTTTTTAATACTAACTTTCTAAGTGCTGCCTTAAAAATGTTGTTTCAAACAGGGGAAAAGTTGAATAACAGTCTTATAAAAAACAATGTTGTTATTCTATTATTATTGTAATTCTATTGTAATTACGTTATACTATATATAATTTTGTTAGTCTATCAAAAGTTATGGTCTTTTTGAAAATAGTTAGAAATTTCCAGTAAACATGATTTTTTTAAATATACATTATAATCTACGTAGATGGTTAAAAACATTTTAAATTAATTTACAACTTCCAAATCGAATTTTTGGGTTGAAAATTTTCATTTAATTGTTGCTACGAATAAAGAAGGTTTTTTAAAAGAAGATTTTTAAGTCTTTTTTCATGTTTTAAACTTACATTTTTGAGGCAGCACTTATAATCACCAGATCTAGATTTCCTGAGGCACAAAAATGATTATTTAATATAAATTTTAAACAGAATCTAAAACTCTTTTGTCTTCAAAAAAGTCTTTTTTAAACCACCTTATTGTTCAACTTCGGATAAGTTAGAATAAAATTATCTACATACTTTAGAGCGCGAAAATTTTAATTTAGTTTATTTAATTTTTTTAAATGAAAATTTAACTATTATATTTTTGTTTGGAAATTGATCGTTTTTAGTTCAAAATTCAAATATTCATCTTCTTGTTCAAAAATTCAACA
>JAABKJ010005939.1:0-22471 GCA_011634705.1 Andricus grossulariae | reverse complement strand
ATATGTGAACAGACTTATTAAAATTAAAGATCAAGCATGGACAACTGTAATTTGGTGATTGTGAATTCTCTTTCGTTGAAGCTCATTTTTCTTTAACGAACACATTTTCATCACGCATCTCGTACTTCGCATTAAATTTTGTCTGTGATTTCAGATTAAAAAAACATTAATTCCCTACCAAAAAGAATTAATTTCAACCAAATGAATTTTGAACCAAATTTGGATTTTTAAAGGAATCTTCAACCAGATAGTTAAATTTTCAACCAAAGAAATTAATTTTCAACCAAAAAGATGAATTAGTCACCCGGCTAGCTGAATTTTCAAGTAAAGAAGATAAACGTGAAACCAAACATGGAATAGATAAATGTTCGGTTATAAAAAATTCATTTTCAAAGAAAAAAAAGAATTTTCGACAAAATAGTTGAATTTTTAAACAAATTCAAAAGTGCTTGGTTATAGTATTCCCCCTTGATATGTGAACAGACTTATTAAAATTAAAGATCAAGCATGGACAACTGTAATTTGGTGATTGTGAATTCTCTTTCGTTAAAGCTCATTCGGCTTTAACGAACACATTTTCATCACGCATCTCGTACTTTGCACTAAATTTTGTCTGGGATTGCAGCTTAAAAAGCAATAATTTCCTGCCAAAAAGGATTAATTTCAACAAAATTCATGAATTTTGCACCAAATTTGAATTTTTAAAGGAATCTTCAACCTGATAGTTAAATTTTCAACCAAAGAAATTAATTTTCAACCAAAAAGGTGAATTAGTCACACGAATAGCTGAATTTTCCAGTAAATGAGATAATAGTTAAACCAAACATGAAATAGATAAATGCTCAGTTATAAAAAATTCATTTTCGAAGAAAAAAAAAATTTTCAAGAAAATTTTTGAATTTTTAAGCAAATTCAAAAGTGCTTGGTTGTAGTATTTCCCCGTCATCTGTGAACAGACTTATTAAAATTAAAGATCAAGCAGCGAGAACTATAATTTGTCGATTGTGAATTCTCTTTCGTTAAAGCTCATTCGGCTTTAACGAACACATTTTTATCACGCATCTCGTACTTGGCACTCAATTTTGTCTAGAACTGCTGATTTAAAAAACAATAATTTCCTACCAAAAAGAATTAATTTCAACAAAATACATGAATTTTGAACCAAATTTGAATTTTTAAAGGAATCTTCAGCCTGATAGTTGAATTTTCAACCAAAGAAATGAACTTTTAACCAAAAAGGTGAATTAGTCGCCTGAATAGCTGAATTTTGAAGTAAAGAAGATGAACCTTAAACCAAACATGGAATAGATAAGTGTTCGGTTAAAAAAAAATTATTTTAAAAGAAAACAAAAAACAAATTTTCAACAAAATAGTTGAATTTTTAAACAAATTAAAAAGTGCTTGGTTATAGTATTTCCCCCTCATTCATGAACAGACTTATTAAAATTAAAGATAAGGCATCGAGAACTTCAATTTGGAGATTGTGAATTCTCTTTCGTTAAAGCTCATTCAGCTTTAACGAACACATTTTCATCACGCATTTCGTACTTCGCGCACAATTTTGTCTGGGATTGAATATTTAATAAACAATAATTTTCTACCACAAAGGATTAATGTCAACAAAATACATGAATTTCCAACCAAATATGAATTTTTAAAGGAATCTTCAGCCTGATAGGTAAATTTTCAAGCAAAGAAATGAATTTTCAACAAAAAAGTGAATTAGTCACCCGAATAACTGAATTTTCAAGCAAAGAAGATAAGCGTTAAACCAAACATGTTTTGTTAAACATGTTCGGTTATAAAATATTAGTTTTCAAAGAACAAAAAAACGAATTTTCAACAAAATGATTGAATTTTAGGACACATATAAACGTGCTTGGTAATAGTATTTCCCCTCATTTGTGAACAGACTCATTCAAATTGAAGATCAAGCATAGACAACTGTAATTTGGTGATTGTGAATTCTCTTTCGTTGAAGCTCATTTTGCTTTAACGAACACATTTTCATCACGCATCTCGTGCTTCGCACTAAATTTTGTCCAAAATGTGAGCTGTCTGGAACCATAAATTTAATTTGTTTATTTCAAGTTTATTTTTCAGGATTTATACAAAAAATAAGGATTCTATTGAAAAAATAAGTCATGAAAAAATTGTAGCTCTTTCTTGGGTGAGCAACTTTTTTCAATTTTTTTTTTCTTGCCCTGCGTCGTTTAGCAAGTCTATTCATTTCCTCATGGCTTGTGTCATTTGTCCAAAAATTTAATTTTTTAATTTTTAATGTTGTTTTTCACAATTAAAACAACAAATATGCATCCTATCACAAAGTGATTAATAACAAATTTGTAGATCTTTTTTGGGTAAAGCTTGTTTCGTTTGTCCAAAAACTTAATTTTTTAAATATTTTTGTTTACGAATAAAACTAAACTACGCATCCTATTAAAAAGTGATGAATAATAAATATGTAGATTTGTTTTTACAATTTTTGTCTTTGCATTTTTTTATCTTGCATAGTTGGACCGCAAAATATAATTTTTCATTTTTCATTATTTTTTGTGCGATCAAAATTTGAATTTTCGATTTGCTGAAAAAATTCAAAAAGTTGTTATGATAATCTTGTACAGGCTCAAAAACGTTTCCGGATAGTTTGCGAAGCTTTAAACAATTATTTTAGTTTTTCAGGCATATAATGTAGGTAAAAAAAATAATATTCTCGATTATTGTAAAATTGTGAAATAAGAATTTTTTTTAGCGCCACTAGGGTATTTTTAATTTGCAATTTTTTTTTGACCCACCCTATTATAAATTAAATTACATATTTTTGACAGATCGGAATGCTATACAATCAGCAGGTGTTCATTATATCCTTAACTCGGTAATACAATCTTTGCAAGAAAATCCAGACAGGAGGTGACATATTTAATATTTTCCTTTCAAATATTATAAATAATACTTTTATGCATCATAAGAAATTCTTATTTAAATAATTCAAAAACATTTTTTTATTCGCTCAAATTTTATAAACAGATTCATTTATGTGGAATCAGCATTTTTCTTCAAGTGGTGGGACAAACAAAATGAAAAAATAAAGACAATTGTTCGATCCTTAATTAATGAAGGAAGACTCGAAATTATTGGTGGAGGCTGGAGCATGAATGATGAAGCAGTGACCCACTATCAGTCTATACTTGATCAACTTTCCTGGGGCTTTAGGTAATTATAAAAAAAATTTATTCTTAAAAAAAATTACATGATTTTAGAAAATATTAATAATAATTTCGTTATAATAGTTTTTGTAATAATATTAGGAATATATTGCTAATTATTTGTAGAAAACGGTGGCAAGTACACATATTGCATTTTCAACTTAATAAATTATTCTTTAACCAAATAGTGCAATTTGAAAAGATGTGAAAAAATCACTTGGATTTTATATATATAATTGTTGAATAGTTGAATTTTCAACTACAAAACTTACAATTTGAACCAAAAATGAAATAATTAAATTTCGGCCTAAAAAAAATTTTAAACGAAAGATATGAATTTTCTAGAAAAATGTGAATCTGCAACCAAAAAAACGAATTTTCAACAAAATAGTAAAATTTTCAGCCAAGAACATAAATTTGCAATTCGAATGAAAAATCTTTGACCAAGAAAAAATAATTAACAAAATTGTTGCGATTTCAACCAAGTAGTGGAATTTTCAACTAATAATGATTTTTCGGTCAAGAAAAAAAAAGTATTATTTAAAAGGATGAATCTACAATATATATAATATGTATATATATTTCTTATGAAACAGTTGAATTTTTAACCAAAAAATATTAATGTTCAGCAGAAAAGCTAATTTTCAGCCAGCAAATTTAATTTTTAACCAAATAGTTGAATTTTTAACCGAAAATATGAATTTTCAAATGAGAAGAAGAATTTTTTTTCTTTTAAAACGAAATTTCAAGAAAATTCATAAACTTTCTACTAAATAGTGGAATTTTTAACCAAATAGTTGCATTTTCAACTAATACGGTTAATTTTTTTTAGTAAAAAGATAAATTTGTATGAAATACGTACATTTTCAAGCAAATACATACATTTTTAAGTATGAAAGAAACATTTTCAACTACAAATGAAATCGGTAATTTTTCCATTAAAAAAAATGTTCAACAAACTAGCGAAATTTTAAACTAATAATAATTTTTCAGTCAGTAAAGAAAAAGAAATTTCATCCAAAAGGTTGAATTTTTATTTTCAATGTTTTGTACAAAATAGTTGAATTTTGAATCCAAAAATATAAATATTCAGAAAAAAAGTTAATTTTCAACCCAACAGTTTAATTTTTCAACTAAGAAGATTAATTTTTTACCAAAGCGGACAAATTTTTAACAAAATACATTAATTTTCAACCAAATAGTTGAATTTTCTAACACACAATATATATTTTATCCGAAAAGGACGAATTTTAAACAAAACAGTTGATTTTTACACCAAAAAGGATTCTGTTTCATCAATCTTCTTGAATTTTTAATTTAACAAACAAACTTTTTTACCAAAAAAACATTTAAAAAAAACAATCTCTATCGAAAAATTTAATACCTGATACTTCAATCGAAAAAAGATTTGAGTTTTAAATAAAAATAGTCAAGTTATACCACAAAATACATATATTTTTCGCAAATAGCTAATTTTTAACTATAAAAGATAGATTTTAAACTAAAAATTATGTAGTTAATTGTTCCCTTAATAAACGAATTTTCAACAAAATAGTGAAATTTTTTGCCCAAACGATAAAATTTAAACTCAAATTAGGAACCTTAAAAAAAAAAGAATTTCAAAAATGTAGATCCAACTGCAGGCAAGTAGTGGAATTTTTAACCAAAATCAATTTTTCAATCTGTAATGTAAAAAAAAAATTGTATATGAATGGTTGAATTTTAAATTTTCTTATTTTTATTTTTTAAAAAACAGTTGAATTTTCAACCAAAGATATTAATCACCAACCAAGAAAATTAATTTTCAATAATGAAGATGAATTTTCGATCAAGATATAAATTTACAATTAAATAGTTGAATTTTCAACTGAAAAGATGATTTTTTTACCAAAAAGTCTAATTTTCAAAAAATAGTTCAAACTTTATCCAAAAAGACGAATTTTCAATAAAACAGTTAAATTGTACACCAAAAAGGATTTTATTGGGTCAAAGTTATTGAATTTTTAATTCATAAAAATGAAGGTTTAACCAAGAAAAATTTAATTTTTACTAAAAAATGTAATAGTTGATACTTGAACCAAAAAAGATTAAATTTTGAATGAAAACAGTTGAGTTCTACCAAAAAATACGAACTTTTAACATAGTGCATACATTTTTAACCAAATAGTTAAATTTTTAACTATAAGAGATAAATTTTGAAATTTAGATTGAGTACTTAATTTTTCCGTAAAAAACGAATCTTCAACAAAATAGTTGAATTTGTAACCAAATAGTTGTATTTTTAACTAAAAATATGAACTTTCAACCAAGAAAATTAATTTACAATAAGAAAGACGAATTTTGAAATAAGAAGATTTTTTACAAATCAGTAAAATTTTCAGTAAAAACGATGAACTCATAGAAAGAATCTTCAATCAGAAAAAAATAATTAAACAAAATTCATTCAAAAGGTTGAATCTTCAATTTTATTATTTTTATCTTCCCCAAAACAGTTGCATTTTCGTTCTAAAAATAAGGATATGCAGCATGAAAGCTAAATTTCAAACAAATGATTGTATTTTCAAACAAAAATATGAATTTCAGCCAAAAAGTTAAATTTTTAATGATTAAATATACGTTTTTTAATATTTGGAAGTAGGACAAAATAGCTTTGATGGCCATGGAAATTTAGCTTATACATACATGAAAATGTTATTTCAAAAATTTGATGAGTCAGACTTAAGATTGTATGTATTTTTAAGAATTAAGTGTGTCAGGAACTATTTCAAAGATATGAGAATACCGTGACATCTGTTCACAAGCTGCATATTTTCATAATAATGACTTTTTTCTGTGTCATATCTACACTGACTGTAAAAAGATATGTCACGATTCGTTTGAATAGCTTTAAAAAAAGGTCATTTGAAAATAAAAAAATAAAAAAAAATAAAAAATTTCAAATTGATAGCGTTTCCAATTTTTATACTTAGAATTTAATAATTTAAAAGGGACAGAATAATTTAGCCGATAAAGGAAAATTCCGAATGTTCTGAAATAATACCAAAAATATCATTATTGAAATAGAGAATTTCCGAAACATTAAATTTTTCGAAACTTATAATTACCAAGGATAAATAAAACTATAATTTTTAGGTAAACTAAATTTTGACGGGTGTTAAGAGAATCAAAAAAAATTTCTTAAAATTCCTGAGAAAATTTCAAAAGATTTTCAAACGATGACATTTTGAATTATTTCTTTACATTTTGGATAGATTTTATAGCAAAGTTTTGCAATTTTGCAATATTATAAAATTTTAGAAACAATTTTGAAAAGTTTCAAGGCAATAACAAAATTCACTCAAAATTCCTAGGAAAATTTCAAATAATTTTTTGTTCTCATAAATTAAGTTGTGAAGAAAATTTCAACACATTTCAAAAGATTGCTAAAAATATTGAAAAAATGTGAAAAATATTGAAAAATTATGTTCATAACATAATACAAAATATGTTACGTAATGGGGAGGGGGGGAGGTAATCGTCTGTTACATGGGAGTTCTTCTTCTTCTAATGCAACCCTTCCCTTACCTCATTACCTCATTTTTACCTCCGTTTCTTACAATATTACCAGCTATATATTTTATATCATCTTATTTTTTTTTAACTTCTCTTCAACCTCAATTTTGTTATTTTTTCACATTCATTCTTTCATTCTTTTTCATTCATCCACTTCTCATTCAATCCATCTTCTCCTTAAATCTTTACCACATTCTGTTGCCATCTGTATGTTTCATTCCTCTTCCACATCTTTCCCATACATGCTCACATGTTTCCCCTTCCCATTCACAGATTTGCCCTTTCTGTTCTTATTCTTTCCCTAAAACATCCCTTCCCTTCCCTTGTTCCCTAATCTAAATCTTGCTATACTGGTCCATCTCCTCTCTCCACATACCTTTTCTAAATGCTTTGGTACTCCTTCCTTTTTTATCATTTGATACGATTTACAATATTTTGCTTCTTCAATCACCCACCATCTTCTCTATTATTTGTCTTCTCCTGCTCCTCTCCTCCAATTATTCACAGTCTACTCCAGCTACTTCTCCAATATATCTAGTACTAAAGAACTTTCTCCTTTCTTATTCCCATCTCATTAATTTTATCTCCCTGCCTCTTCTTCCTTCCACCTCCTTCAAACACTTTTTTACCATCTCCCTTCCCTTTCTCTCCTTTAGCTTCGTCTCAAATTTTCATGCCCTCTTTCCCACTCTAGTACTTAATTTATGCCATTGTGCTTCTTCTCTCACCATCTATCCAGGCGTTCTCCAGTCTACCCCTAGCATCCACCTAATATACCTTTCTTATAAACTCTCGATCTCTTTTCTTTCCTTCCATCCCTAATATCTACTCCACAGCCTAAAATTGGCCATTCCAGCTCATTAAATAACCACATTCTTCTTTCCCAATATTTTTTTAACCTTCTTTTTCTTATATCTGTGTCATTACGCCTGCCGCTTCTTTTATCCTTTCTCTTATATAAGCTCTATGGTTTACCTATTTTTCGTACTTTACTCCCTTCCATCATCCTTTCCATTCTTTCTTTCCTCCCCCTCCTTTCCTAAACCTTATTATCTTTCTATTTTCTAAATATGTCTTCAACTTTTTCCCATCTAAGTATAGCGAAACTCTGACATAGGGCCCCCTGACATAGTTCTTCCAAGAATTAACGCCGCGCCGCTGGTCATGACGTTGCGACAGTTCACTGGAAGCGGGAAGCACATACATTTGCATAGCGAATAAGCACGATAGCGAGCTCGCGTCGACCAATAGTGGGGCTCCGATAACTGAAGCCGATGGGACTCATTGGATTATTTCGTCCAATCAAATGAGCCTGTCTTTGAAATTGACAACAGCGCCATCTGACATGAGAATATATATCGCGAAGTAGTATCACGAAGTTAATGGATTAACGTCATTAAAAAGAGCCGTGAATATCAACTCATTTCAATCAAAAATGTTATACTACGGTTTAACATTAATTATTTACTATAAAATTTCTGGTTAATATTTCATTGAAATTCAAATTTCTTCTGAATTGGTGGCGCTGTCGTAGCTACCTAATAGGCTCTACGATTCTATAAAGATAACGAAGAAAAGGTATTGGACAGACACAGAGATCGTCTCTGTCTATTTCACTCTATTTCACTGTATTTCACTATATTTCACTGTATTTCTCCAATCCCGTAATCAAGCCCTTCATCCCTTCTTTGTACTCTCTCATCAGCACTACTCTCTTTATTAAACCCTCTTGTAACCCCCTTTTCACCATAACTTTTTCTATCTCGACACGGTCCAGTGAGTCAAGTGCCGCTTTTTAAGGTTATATGAAATTTTAATGAAATGAGTCTTTTTTCAAATAATTTATCAACCAATAAAAATATTTCAATCAGGAGATTGAATGAAACATTTGGAGAATGCGCGAGGCCTAAAATTGCATGGCAAATTGATCCCTTCGGACACTCAAGAGAACAGGCATCAATGTTTGCCCAAATGGGGTTCGATGGTCTACTTTTTGCTCGTCTTGATTATCAAGATAAAGAAGAACGATTGCGTACTAAAACAGCCGAATTTATCTGGAAGGGTAGTCCTAGTTTGGGTAGGTATCATAGAAGCAGTGCTCCCAATTTGTCTTCACAACCGCACTGCGCATGCGTCGCATCAGCAGTCTCATTGGATGTTGCTCGCGTGCTTATTGGAAATGAATCAACATGCAAATCAATTTTTTTACAATATGCAGTAAAAGAAAATATTGTGAATGATTTAAAATTTACATTGGTTAAAAAAGGTATTCC
This sequence comes from Andricus grossulariae, assembly GCA_011634705.1. Classification (NCBI taxonomy): domain Eukaryota; kingdom Metazoa; phylum Arthropoda; class Insecta; order Hymenoptera; family Cynipidae; genus Andricus; species Andricus grossulariae. The sequence continues at coordinate 13,440 of JAABKJ010005939.1, read as the reverse complement.
TTCCTTTAAATTCAAAATCAATCATTCATTTGTGAAGAGTACAATTAAATATTTATTTCACCTTGCACTCTAAAAGACTATGTTGTAATCTGAAAAGTCATTTTTATTATTTTCACAATGATTATTTATTATAAAAGATTGATTTTCACATGTAATATTTCAAAAAAACGCGCCGTTTACAGCCAATGAGACCGCCGATGCAACGCATGCGCAGTGCAGTTGGGGAACCGAATTGGGAGCGCTGGATTGAAGAAATGTTATATTTTTAATTATAGTACCGAAATTCTACGTTTTTTCAGAAAAGTAATGAAATAATGTTTTAATCAGTAAAAACAGCTTGAGTTATAATTTGAAAAAGGCAACCTTGAATAATACCTTTGTTTTTTATGTTTTTCAAATTTAAAAAAAAAATATTAAAAGTACTAATCTGATTTTTGCGGTAAATTACATACAAAATTCCAAAGTTATATAAGATTTTCTGTAAAATTTATAAAAAAATGTATCGGGTCACTTTTCTCGAAAATGATTCGTGTTTTTTTCTCAAAGTAAAGAAAAGATTTTTGTCAAGATAAATATTTTTTCGAGTAGGATTGTTTATAACTTAAAATTCAATTTCGGTCTTATTTATAAATATAAAATTAACGAAAATATCTTGATTTTTTCAGGTAAAAGTTCTAATTTATTCACCTCAGCTCTCTACCACCATTACAGTCCACCAGATGGTTTTTGTTTCGATATTCGTTGTAAAGATGAACCTTTGATTGATGATCCTGAGAGTCCAGATTACAATATAGATCGAAGAGTAAGCATAAAAGTTGATATTTTTATGATGATTTTATTAAAAAATTATATAAATTTCTAGTTCTTTTCAAGTTTTTCTTATAGCTTTCAAATCGATTATTATCAATACTTATTTCGGCAAGGAAATTATCATATAATTCATATCAATTTCTCAGATAGAACAATTTTTGACATTTGTCAACAAACAAGCAGAATCCTACAGAACGAATAATGTTATACTTACGATGGGAGACGATTTTCAGTACCAGCTTGCTGACACGTGGTTCACTAACTTGGATATACTCATTAAGTATGAAAAAAGTTAATATACAATTTTCTACAATTATATAGTACTATGAATGAAATGATTTTGTATTTTTTTAAGCATATTTCGGGCATTGAAATTTGAAAAAAAATTGTTTTTGGTATTAAAGTTTTTCCACTCAAGTTTTATATATGACATGTCTCTAGTTACACTAAACTAAGAAGAAATTTGATTGAGATTTAAGGATAATTAACTAAATCATCAAAAATGTAATTGTTCCTCACCTTCGAAAAATATTACCTCTAGAAAAAGTTATATTTCTTTAATTTTTATTTTTCATCAGCATTTATTAGAAAAAACTGTATATAAAAAACTACATGATTTTCGTACCCGTAGAGAAATTTTTATATATTCTCAAAATAAAATTTTGTTGAGCTCATTGCGATACTGTAGAAACACTTTTAGTTTCAAATAGGCACTAGAGATTTTCATTTGTCATAACATATTGCATTTTTCGCAGCACTACCCATTTTCCCCCACCCTAATGTTGAACTAAGAAAAAAAGTCAAATAATAATTTTTGTTATTAGATATGCAAACCAGCGAAATGGGTCAACACATCATCTAATTTACTCAACTCCATCCTGTTATTTAAAAGCATTACATGATGAGAATATATCATGGACAACAAAAAGTGACGATTTTTTCCCTTATGCCAGTGACGCCCATTCGTATTGGACTGGTTACTATACTTCGCGTCCAACGATTAAATTCTACGAAAGAATGGGAAACAACTTTTTACAAGTGAGGAGATGTCTTTTTCTTACTTATATAATTTTTAAAATACAAAACTCCGGATATAGGCCTTCCGGATTTAGACATTCCGAGAATTGACACTGCGCCGCATGCATTATGCGATTACGCAGAAGTGCGTGCTTCCCACTTGAATCGGCCCGCAAACATTTTAAGTAAAAAATGTTTTCCGGTAAAAAAATTAACATAACTCAAATCTTTAGGACAGCACTAACATAAAACGTGTATAATATTTTCAATGATTACGCAGAAGTGTGTGCTTCCCACTTGAATCAGCCCGCAAATGTTTTAAGTACATAAGCAGACATTTATTTTAACGTTATTTAATGTTACTAAAGTAGTTTTAATAAATCATAGAAACGTGCGATTTATTAAAAAAATGTAATGAAAAACGAACCAGTTATTAAATTTAATTTTATAATTTCAGGTCGTGAAGCAACTTTCAGTTTTGAATAATGATCCAGACAATAAGCAATTAGACAAATTCCGAGAAGCTATGGGTATATTACAACATCACGATGCTGTTACAGGCACAGAAAAGCAACATGTTGCTGACGATTATGCTCGAATTTTGTCTAATAGCATGAGAGACGGAGAAAAAATTAGCACTGACGCATTGAGGTTTTTATTGTTATTTAATTTCTGGTCTTATTTGTTATATTCGTAGAATTTTATCAAAGTATAAATAGTATCAATTTATTGTTTATAAATTTGACAATAGATCATAAGCTAACCCAAACTTCTCTCGGAAAAATATTTTTATCGAATTAAAGAAACCGTTTCTTTAACATAATTTTTCTCATTCAAACAAAAATAACTTCGAAATAAAGAAAATCATTTCCAATTAACGAAAAATTTCATCGAGACAAAAAATCGAAGAATCTTTTTCTGAGTATACCATGAAAATCATTTGAGGTTCTTTTCGTTATGTATCGCAATTTTTAAAATCAAATGAATATGAATACAACATTTTTGTATTTCACAGTATCTATTATTTCAAATAATATAAAAAATAGCATGGACAATACTTTTGATAATTGATGATAATTGATATCCTAACATAAGAATTAATGTACAATATTTTTGTATAATATACATACAATCATGCCGTTGAATTTTTATTAAAAAATATTAATTCCCAAAGAAAAATACTAACATATTCTTTGAAATCTAATGATATTTTATCAACAATAGTGTTTTTAATGATTTATAATATAATTTGGAAGATTTAATTGACTCGCGCAAGAATATTTAAAAATCAAAAACAGTTCTCAATTTGCATATTCAGGAAATAGAATGAGCTTTTGTAATTTAAAATTGAAATAAAATTACGAGTTTTGTCTAAAGCGGACGAAAAAACACAAAAATGCCAGTAACCTTTTCATATATTTTGCTTAAAAGGCTCCTCTTAAATTATTTTCAGAAATTTGTTGCCAAAGGATCAAAGTTCAGAGCAGAAGGAATCACTCGAATTTCATTCATGCCTATTATTGAATATTAGTTCATGTGTGCACACAGAGGTTAATAAAAATTTTGTTGTAACCATCTACAATCCAACAAGTCAACCTCTTACAACTTATGTTCGACTTCCAGTCAAAGGAACATCATATCAAGTTAAAAATTATCTAGGTGACAATATAGTGTACTCATTGTTATCCGTTTATAATAATATTACCTACGAAAACATCTGGTAACATTACATAATTGTGTATGCTTATCTCGAAGAATTGTGCCAGCATTTTCTGTTGCCTTTTTGAACTAGAATCTTTTGCAAATCATTTAAACGACCTTAAATCTTACTGAATTTTCTGCAAAACCAACACAAAAATGTATACAGTCACAATTCTAGAAGATGAACTGGATATTTTTTTCAAGATTAATTAACCCGGATAGCACAAGAGTTTCCCTGAACATTTCTGGAACATGCCAGTGGAAGGTTCGGAGAATTCCGAAAAATGTCCCAGGAAGGTTCCGGAAAAATGTTTCAAGTAAATGTTCCGGGAAGGTTTCCAAAAGTATCTAAATGTCCGCGTATCAGGGAAGGTGCCCAAGGAAGGTTCCGGGAATATTCGTAAAAAAATTCGCATTACAATAATTAATTTTATATAATGCGAAAATGTTTCTTGAATATTCCGCGAAGGTTCCTGGCAGCAGGTAATTGTCCGCGCATCAAGGAAGTTTCCAGGAATGTTCGTGGAAAATATTCGCATTACATGAATTTCATTCATTTAATAAATTAAATTTCTTACGAGCATTCCCTGAACCTTCCTTTGGAATCTTCCTGGATATGTGGACATATACCTACTTCCGGGAACCTTCCTGGGACATTTTTTGGAATTTTTCGAACCTTACATTGAAATGTTCAGGGAAACTTTTGTGCTATTCGGGAAGATTGATTTTTTAAATAGGTAGAATACGTTCTTATGACTAAAAGACCATTTTTTTACAGGAACTGAACTCGTAACACAAATCGTACCAGTGTCAGCAGCAGTGAAAAAGATTCCGGGTAGGAAAAGTTCTGCTTTGTACGAGCTAGTATTTTTGGCACGAGAAATACCTGCTTTGGGTTATCAAGCCTTTTATGTAAGCGAAAAGAATCCGGAAAGTGAATTTAAATCTGATGAACCAACGTTGAAAGTAAGTAAAAAAGTCAATATCCGGTTTACTATTCCGACCGAAATAGTCAATCCTAATGCACCTTTCCGTAATCCTTTTTGGTTGAATCCCACATAATTTTTATTTGTTACATAAGTTTTTATCAATGAAAGTATAAGAAATCATCCACCCAATTATGTTTATATTTCTAGGCCTACGACATATATGTCGATACCACTGGAAAAGTCTTTATCCAGTCTAAACTTAAGGACAGTATCAAATTGACACAATCCTTCCATTACTATGAGGGAGCTCAAGGTAATAACGACGAACCTTTGAATCGTACTTCTGGTGCCTATATCTTTAGACCCACTCAAACTGCCGGAATCAAAGATTTCAGCTTTAAAGGAAATTTCCACATAATCAGAGGTTCGTGCCATTTGAGTATTTTATTAGATTCCCCATTATAGTGGATTGATTATAGTTTTTCAGAAGATACCTGAATAGGAAAAAAGCAGAAATAAATTTATCTTACTAATCATTTTCAAGTGGGTAAAGTTGAGTTTTTTCTCATCGATACATAAGGAGATACAATTGAGAATTTGGGTTTAATACTAGCCTACTTGTATTTTAAAACTAACTTTTCTTTTGTTTGTGTCGCACATAACTTCATGAAGAACAAATTAAAAAGAAGTGACTTTTGAAAATGCAAGTAGGCTGTTATTGCATCTAACCGCTCAATTATGTTGACATGGTAACCATACCCAACGTGATGGGTAAATCTTACCACGTGAAGGTAATTTTTTTGCATGTGAAGATTACTCTGAAATCGGGGTAAAGATTACACTTTATTTTGTGTGAAATTTCACTGGTATAGAAGAGCGATAAAATTAAATTATAGGTCCCTTGGTTGATGAGCTTCACCTGACTGTGAACGAGTGGATCAGCCAGGTTGTCAGAGTTTACACTGAAGAAGACAGAATTGAATTTAACTGGCTAGTTGGTCCCATTGATATCAAGTAAGATTTCATTTATGTAACCTAATGATATTATAGTCGTTATGATTCAGAGTTCACTACAACTAAAACCAAAAAGTTTTTGTTTTCGCTGGTAGCTACAAATATAAGGCGTTTTCCAGTTTTGTAATGTTTATTAAAAAATCGCCAATAAATTTCGAGTCGGACCCGAGTCCCTTTGATTTCCAATTTTTGACTAACCGCACAGCATATTCGTCATGGTCCTATTAAGGTTGTTGGCAGTATCCGCTTGCTCAATATTTTAAGCTAGGGGAAAAATAAGAAAGACCAATATACTGGCCAAAAACCTCAAAACTGCAAAAAAATGACCTGCGGATACTACCAAGAACTTGAACAAGGCCACGACGAAAATGCTCTTCTGTTAATAAAAATTGGAAGAAACTAAAGTTTTATGCAGAAAGAAAAAAGATGGAACGTAGATTCGTATATCGTTGTGAGAATAAAGATTTGTTACCAAAGAAAATAATAGAATTACGCCTTGTGAAGGACTCCTATCCGATTCGAAACATGTTGGTAATTTTTTAATGAACATCCATAAACTAGAAAAGACCTACAATTTCTTAATATTACAATATCAAACCAAGACTGGGACGTTTGGGGAAGATGTCTCAAATTAATCGACGATAAAAAGTCAGTTCCGCCGTCCTTGTGAAGAAATTTGGTATCTACATTTTGGCATAAGGATTACTTTCGCATTCTGAATGGCAAGAAAACGGACCTTACCTCAAACTGTATAGCAACTTTCTTCATTTGGATAGTGGCAGTGGTGCGAGACCTACTTACTAACGTAAACCTATTCGGCAGCATCTTTTTTATTCTGATTACCTAATGAAACTAATCAATCTCTGTAGTTTCATCATAAAAGTAAATAATTATCAAATTGTTCCAGCGGCAATATTGGGAAAGAAATAATAACCAGATACACAACAGATTTAGAATCGAATGGAGAATTTTCAACAGATAGCAATGGCCGACAAATGTTGAAACGAACAAGAAATAAGCGACCCACATGGAAATTAGACCTCGTCGAGCCAATTGCTGGAAATTACTATCCAGTAACGACGAAAATCTCTCTCAACGATGAAAATAGAAAATTGAAAATGGCTGTACTTACCGACAGAGCACAAGGAGGCAGTAGCTTAAGGGATGGTGAAATTGAACTGATGGTAAAGAACCGTTTCTTGAATTTTGTATCATTGTTTGATTTTATCTTAATTAGATGGATTTCACTATTAAGAAAATGTAAAATCCAATATTCCAACTCTGTTCACTATTAAAAGTAAAATTCTATGTACCAGGTACATCGAAGGTTGTTGAAGGATGATGGGTTTGGTGTAGGAGAAGCTTTAGATGAAACTGCTTATGGAACAGGATTAGTAGCCAGAGGAGAACATTCTTTAATTATTGGAGGCCAGTCTGATTCATTCGTACTTCAGGAAAAAAATGAGGCTGTGAAATTGTCTCTTCGACCCTGGATTTTTATAACTCCTCCTGGAAATATACCCTTTGATGATTGGCAGAAAAATTATAAGATGCAGGTGAGCATATCTAAATATCCAAATGGCAGGGTTTCATGTCGGAGAGACGAAATTAAAAGATACAACTCATAGAGACAAAGCAAAAAGATGCTAACTCGCGTGGCGAACTCTCGGAGCTTCAAAATTCCATATAAATTGTGTTAAGAACATTAGCGCCCTTACCTTTGTAGCACTTCTTTATTTGGTCTCCAGGAGTTAGCACCTTTTAATTTGGTTTCCGCGTCATCAAATCTTGTCTTTTGGCACGTCGATGTAATAAATGTCTACAAAAAAACTAGATACAAAAAATATAGGAATTAAAAAGTGTAGTGTTATTCGAAATGATTTATCTAATATGTTTTTCTATCAGATATTTTTTCCTTAGAATTGATTAAAGAATTATTACTTTTTGATATTTTTACAGAGTTTTGGTCTGGCTAGAGAATTGCCTCCTAACATTCATATCTTGACGCTAGAACCCTGGAAAGACGGAAGTGTTTTATTGAGAATTGAGCATCTTTTTGAATCAGACGAATCAGGCATATATTCTAAGCCAGTTACAATAAACATACAGGTAAGTTTTAATGTTTTCCTTTTTCCTTACCCTTTTCCCTGTCAATTTTCCTCTTCCTCTCCCTTTTCATTTCCGTGTTTCTGACCCTGTTCATATCCCTTTTCCTTTTCATTTCCCTGTCCGTTTTCATTTCACTGACACTGCCACTAGCCATGTCCATGTGTCTGTCTTTTTCCCTGTCCCTTTTCATTACCTTTTCTGTTCCTTGCACATGTCCATGTGCCTGTCCATATTGCCATCCATTTTCCGTTTTATTTCCCTATTTGCATCAACGAAACAGTCCCTATTCCCGGCTCTGTCCATGTTCCTGTCTCTTTTTATTGCCCTGGGCCTGTCCTTGTTCCTGATCCTGATCCTGACCCTACACCTACACCTGACACTTTTTTTGCCCCTGTTCCTATTTCTTTCCCTTTTTATTTCCCTGCCCCTGTTCCTCTTCATTTTCCTGATCTTATCCCTAGTCGTGTTCCTGTGCCTATCTATTACACGCGTTTATGCCCCAGTCTCTATATCTGGATTTGTCGTGTCCCTATAAATTTCCATGTTTCCGTTCCAGTCTCTTTTCATTTTCCTGTCCCTGTCCCTGTTTCTTTTCCTTCCCCTTTCCCATAATAAATTATCTTCGCCTTCCAAAACATGTTGAATAGCAAATATTTATTGAATTGAAAAATATTTTTCAGGACCTATTCTCAGCTTTCACCATAACATCAGTTCGGGAAACGACACTGGGTGGCAATCAGTGGTTGGAGGATAACGATCGGCTCGAATGGGTTCCCGACGAAGACTATGTAGCAAGAAACAACTATACTGTTCATCCAATTGAATCTGAACTTAAAAATGAGATGGATGTGGTATTGATGCCAATGCAAATTCGTACTTTTATTGTGGACGTGTTACCACACGTAAGCAGAGGGAGCTAAGTCTACTTTTTTCACGAAATTTAGTTTTCTTTGAAAATCATTAGGTTTTTAAAATTTTTTTACTTAAATTTTGATTATTTACAGGTATTAAAATATCTGAACATTTTAAACAATTCAAACTGAATAAATGAGTTATACTAAAATATTTAATTTTTTAAAGAGTTTTATGGTTAATATAGGATTTTAATAAGTATTTAACAACTAGAAATATTATTTTAAAAATTGCAAAATGACTTTACGTAAGGCCATTTACCAACAGAATTTTGTTTCAACAAATATTTTTGAAATAATATGGCATATTGTGATGAAGGAATTCATAGTGGGGAAATGTTTCGAAGATAATTTTGGAAGGAGAATTGAAATATGTCGAAAAAATCTGTTTTCGAGCTTTTCAACATCAAATCATTTCTGCTAACGAAAGATATCGTTTTAGAAATTTGTGAAAAGCTCAGAGAAATCTATTATTATATATAGGATAAAATGTTTTCTATCCTGATCGTAAAACTAACAATTTTATTACCCACCCTTGTATTTAATCCACTTACTTAAAGATCACTAAAAAAAAAACAATGTTTCAACTACAAAACATCTTAGGTTACCGCTTCCTGAAATATACCAATTTTTCGTAAAATCTTGTTAAACGACTAGTTTCTAAACATATATTGCTTCCTTGTACCAAACATTTATGCTTGCACGTAAAATACTTTAATTTGAATCATTTCTAAAATTTTACCTAAGGAAGTGACCTTTTTTAAAAAGAAAATCTAAATAATTTGCAAAAATTGATATTTTTTAAAACGAACTTACTTCTCAAGAAAATGTCTCAAAAATGATTTAATTTTAACTTTATGATACAAGTATGAATGTTTGTTGTAAGAAGGTAAGATATTTTAAGAAAATAAGTGTTCAACAAGATTTTATAAAAATTGGTCTATTTCAAGAAGCGATAACCTAGGATCTATTGTAGTTAAATCATTTTTTTAAATTTCTTTAGGGAATTTAGACTGTTCGAACTCAACAAAGCAACATTTTTATGTAGGATGTACTAGAAATAAGAAGTTTAGAAAAATTGCAATCGGCTGTGAATTGTCTGAAACAATGTATTTTCCTATCAGTTTTGGTATTACTAATGCTTCATTATCTTTTTTCATTACTGTTTGATTATTATTTTACTATTATGTATTACCTTGTTCTTTATATGAAATAAAAATGTTGCAGCAATGTAAAAAAATGGTTTATTATGATTGACTTAAGGAACCTAATAAATTATATTATAATAATATTCGCAGGATATGAGTTTCATCTTTAATATGAATTTGTTGGTTGCTGTAAAAAGATTACATCCATGAAAGTCAGAAAATAGTGGGGTTCAAAAAGTTCCATAGGTCGTAGTTCTCAACAGATTTAAAAGTTTCTTTTTTAAAATTAACATTAAGTCTTGAATTAAAACCACTCTCCTCATCTGCCACGAACTGTTGGATTGTTATAAAAAGATTATACTCATTGAAATCAAAACAAAATTTAACTACTTTGCCCTACTTAACAGTATTTTCTCAAAGCACAGAAAACTAGTACATCCGGATAGCACAAAAATTTGATTAAAATTAATTAAATTCCTCACGAATATTCCCCGAACCTTCCTTGGGAACCTTCCTGTATACGCGGACATTTACCTACTTCCAGGAACATTCCTGGAACATTCCACTGTAAGGTTCGGAGAATTCCGGAAAACGTTCCAGGAAGGTTCCCGGAAGTAGGTAAATGTCCGCGTATCTAGGAAGGTTTCCAAGGAAGCTTCAGGGAATATTTTTGAGGAATTCAATTAATTTTATTCATAATTCTTAGGCCATTTTGAAATATCTTATCTAATTTGTGCATAAATATAGTAGTTATCATACCTTAACTACTCTTTATGTAAGTGTAATTGCGCAATTTCTAGAAGCATATCAAGCAAGCAAACTAAAGCTAAGAAGTCAGATGTGCAGAAAATAGCGAATATAAGTCTTTTTAAATCATTGTTTATAACAATAACAACTTTATATATCTTTAAAATTTACCGTTGTGCTAGAGATAAACTATAGCAACTTAAAAATACATTTTTTCGATAATTAAACCACTCTTTTTTTAATTTATACACCTATTTTTTATAAGAAACAAGCGGATTATTATAAAATTAATTTGCATTTAGTTAGTGTCCCAGCATGTATTTAAGATGTTTCACGATATTAAGAAGTCAGGCCGCAAAAAAGCATCGATTGAATGCAAATTATTTGAATCGGAAGATTTAAGAATGCAGATTCACGTGAAGCTCCGTCAAATTTAAATCAATTGAATATGAATCTCCACTCTTCAATGTTCTCATGCAAATTATTTGTATTCTATTGACTGCAGACTTTTTCAAAAAGAAAATTGCTGATTTAGTGCGGAACAAGATACGAAGTTGTAAAGAATTGCAATAACTGTGATGCATATTACGTCGTTATTACGCATTAATTGTTAGTTCTACGCCTAATATGCCCAAAGGAGTTTCCTTGAATAATTCTCGGGTTAATTCAAAAACCGCGCTGCTTTCCATGTTTATACTCACCCGTTCTCTATAGCGATTAGATATTCCACGAAGACGACAACTAAACTCCAATATTGCAACGACATCGCCAGTGGATGTTGTTGAAACATTTTGTTGTTCGGTTGGCATGGGACTGAAGTTACAAAATCCTGTTCCGCGCAATTGAATTGGTTTACCGGCAATAAAAGTGTATCCTCGAATTTCATATTTTCGTTACGTATTCGTGTGGGTAATAGGCCGAAAAAATCTAAGTTTTTTAAGTTCATATCCAAGTACATGAGCATGATGACGCGTGGGTAGAGAAGACCTGGACCTGAGACGAAGAGGAGTCTCGGCACTAGGCGGCCCAGTTGGAGAATGAGATCTCGCTGAAGGAGACTTGGACTTTGAACGAAGAAGAGGCTCTGCAGTATGAAGAGAAATTGCAGGAGAATGATATCTGTCAGGTGGATAAGCAGTTCCGGAACGAGGAACACCAGGAATAGGGGCGCCATTAGGTAAACACTTGAACTGTAAGCTCCACTCTGCAACAAGAAATAGAGGATTCTCATTACCGACGGGTGGACCCATCTACGTGTGTCCCGATCCGGTCGTTGTTATTGCCGATTTGTGACTGTTAGCGGGTCTAAGAATGTGTGTGAAATTAGATGACACATAAGAGGAGATTGATTTGGGTCTTTGGCGTGCACAGAAATGTGATGGTTGCGGGGTGGCTGATAGGGATAATTCTGTTGTGTGGTGGCCTAATGTTGTTGATGTAGGTTGTCAATGTTATTGTTTTCTGAGCACATTGCGGCATTGCTTGTTTTGGTATGAATTGAGTCTAAAAGGATTCCGATCTCCAAAGAAGCCTGGAAGGAAAAGATAAGACAAGACCGAAGGTCTCAAAGTGTGCATCTGGAGGCGGGACAAGACCGAAGTCCCGAAGTGTGCCTCTGGAGGTGAGACGGGACCGAAGGTCTCAAAGTGCATCTCGGGAGGTGAGACGGGATCAATGATCTCGAAGTGTGCCTCTGGAGGTGTGATGAGTATCGAGGTCCCGAGGTGTACCTATATGACGGAATAAGGGGTGACGAAGATCGGGATCAGATACGACCTAGTAATTCTAGGAAAAGGACTGGAAGACGTTTGCGGAAGTGAACGAATAAAGGACAATATAATATTATAAAACTCAAAGTGGTCTACAATTTTTCAACCCCACCTCTCATCGAGTTTTTGACAGTGGAACCGTCCCGGTTCGTAACAATTATATTTTTCTTGAAGTAGACATTCGTATGTTGGCATACCGCGCACCCCTTGCGGCAATATTTCAAGGTAAGTTTGAAGAAATTAAGGTATGTTTGCCCTGGAAACCTTCTCACAGAGAAACTTTAGGCTTTTTTATCTTGAAATTTGATAGAAACGGTGCAGAAAGTTGACAGCTACATCAAGACTTGTGAATACGGTTGTAGTTTTTAGTGTAATAGTAGTCTACATAGATGTGAACTGTTTCCAAAGTTTTTATCGAATTCTACCTATAGTACAGTCAATCTATGCAAGATACGAAAAAATGTTAAGAGAAAATTTGGCTATGCCGATAAAGTCAAATTCTCTCTCAATAGGGACACTCTGTACCACTTTTTTTTATAACAAAAATCAAATTTCGAAGAAAAAAGAAATTGGGATAGAATCAATATAATGTCGCACAACTTCAGTCAGAGAAACGTCCTCTTGCACAAAAGGATATTTCATGACACAAATGTGAACTCTTTTTAAATTTAAAGTTTTGACCATTTTTTTTTTGCGTCAAAAAGAATCCGTATGCTGCAAACATTGTTCTTTTGGGACAATATTTATCTAATCTTTCAGGCAAATAATGCTGTTGAAACAAAAAAGAAGTTCACTTGATTCAAGATAAAACAGGCAAGAGGACGATACTTGTGTTCTAAGACAACTTTTTCTCTGAGTGTTTTGATCGGCGTATAATATAAAAAAATTGAAATTATAAATATTTTATATTATTATATTCACCAAAAGAATTAACGACAACCGCCAAGGATAAGATGACAGTATAAGCAATCGTCATATTGTCTAATTGGAAGAAAAACTGATTTATATCGGAGAGTTTAAGAATTCCGATTAACGTGAATTTGAATCATTTCAATCGGCCACCATACAGTCGCCACCATTCAGGCAAATATCGTTGAATTATTTTTGTTTTTTTTTTCAATCAGAATGACATTTATTGGCTTAGATGTTTGAAATATAAGAAACTCAGTCGGTTAATGGCGTTCCAAAAATGGCGATTAAAAAAAAGACAAATAATTCAACGAAATTTGCCTGCATCAGTGGAGGCTTTATGGTATTGATTAATCAATAATGGTCCTCGAAAGTT
>JAABKJ010005938.1:0-22473 GCA_011634705.1 Andricus grossulariae | reverse complement strand
ATATATATATATATATATATAATCCCTAGGCATTATATATACCCGTGTGGAAATTTTGTCATGGCGCTAGCTGGACCCAAAGTAGGAAAAACTTGGCCCCAAATTGGGGATTTAGACACGACCAAACCACAAATGAAACGCCTAACCCGGCCAGAGCCTAACTTACCGACCGACTTGGCCCCAACTTGGCTTCACTTATTTTTCTAGTCTCAGTCACATTATAACTACACATTTTTTATTCAAAAGATACATTTCAAGTAGCTGAACATTTTAAGAAAAATCTTATTTCTGAACCAGCTTATTCGTCGTCAGCCTCATCTTTCGGTTGCCATCCCAATCTTGGGAATTAGTGAAGACCTACGATAACATGTGAAACGTAATTGAGGTTATGTTTTCCAAGCTTTAGAATCATGTAAAATACATGGAGAAACTTAATTTTTCTCCACGAGGATTTATTTTGAACTTCAAATTGTCAAAAAAATACACATTGTAATATCGCACTGAAATAAACTTCTTTCAGAGCGAATCAGAATTACGCTTGCAATTTTCAACTACAAAATTCACTTGTTTTATTATAGCGAAGTCGCCGCATTACCAAAGAATAAATCAAAGAGACCGACAATCGATATTAGAGTTCGGCGCGCAAATTCAAATTTACATGAAACTTAATGGAAGCAATGGAGCCAGACGGTGTTGACGTTTTGAAAATTTAAATGATTCGATAATATATATATTTAAAAGAGATGATCGTGACAGAACTGGTAAACTTAATTTTTAATGTAATTATTCACAATTATTTAATTTATAAAATATTTTATCATTTGAAATTTGATTTTTAGATAATCTACATTTTATAGATTAATTTTTTTTCACTTTCGATCATTAAAGGATCAGTTAACTGGTCAGCTACTTTTCTGTAAACAATATTTCAGAAAGTGTCATTCTGTAAAATAATGTATACTTTATTAAATAAACAATGAGTTATTAAACCAATTTTGACTAAAATTTTGAACGCGACAAGTGCTTTTCACTTTCGGCATTTTTTATCATTTGAATCTCACTTTAATAATTAATACAGACGAAATCACAAAAACACTCGCCAACATAACCTCAAACCAACCTACTTGTGTGCAAGAGGTTCAAGATGGAGCTCGACTGAAAACAGATGCACAGCCAAGTTGATGACGCTGAAATCAAGAGCTGTGAAGCAGACTTGGTTTAAACTAGATTTAAGATATTAACCCTGCTGTAGCCATAAAATAATTTTCCAAGTTGGGGCCAAACTTGAAAGTGGGCAAACATTTGGCAATTTCCACACGGGTTTGTTAAACAGTGTTGATCTTTCCACATAGGTAAGAAAGAAAGGTAAAAATTGCCGAAAACCCGCAACTATGAGGCATTGATATGGATGAAGACAGTCATAAACACTAATAATTTGTTTAAACAATTATTTTTGCTAAATCTAATTGATCAATTAGTCACGCCTTATGAAAAATAGACAAGCAGTTGAAAATTTCAGAAAAAACCGCAGCATTCTACTAATTAAGCAAAGAGAATATTATTAACAATGGTAATAAATTTTTTAAACAATTATTTTCTGAACTCGAATTCCAAATGAAAATTGGACAAAAAGCCAGAAATTACAACAAAAAACCGCATCTTTCTAGCATTATTCAAATATAATATTATTAATAATTATGATAAATTGCTTAAACAATGATTTTGTTGACTTGAATTTATTATCACTTCACTCCAAATGAAAATTGGACAAAAATCCCGAAATTAAAAAAAACGCATCTTTCTAGCATTATTCAAATATAATATTATTACCATTGATGAACTGTCACTTCCATCTAATTGAAAATTGGACAAAAAATGGAAAATTTGTGAAAAAAACCGCATCTTTCTAACTCCATTCTATGATAAAATTGCTAAAAACGATAATAAATTGTTTAAACAATTTATTAAAATATCTAATTTCTAGTATAAAGTAATATTTTATGTATGAGAGACAATTAGGGGGGTGTCGGCATAAAAATCCGAGAAAAATTTTTTTGGACCATCCTAATGTGTCACTGACAGCGAAGGGGTGATTAAGTCTCAACCCCACTTTCTGACGTCTTAGTAGAACAGTTACGCAGTTTTAGCAAATAGACGGTATTTTAGGATTTTTTATAATAGGCGTGGTTTAAAGGACCATGCATTGAACTCAAATGGTCTTAAACTATTTTAAGAAAACTATGAAATATCTCAGCAATATTTCAGAAGTCATCCTGGGACATACCTTACGAGCAGGTAGTGTTGAGAGTTGAATTAGGTTACAATTATTTCCAGTGAGGCCCACAATCATGTCATTATCATACTTACTGCGTTTATGAAAGTCATTTGTCATTTTTACATAAGGACAAGAATGAACACTTTTCAGCTTTTAAAGACCCTGGCCCACGAGTTAAACAATTGTTTAATTTATAAAAAATTAATTTTTAAATAAAATGAAAAAGCCACGCTAATGTATAGGGTTCTGAAAAGGGGGTGGTGGTCTTGAGTAGCCCCCCCTCCCCGCCCTTCGCCGCTGTAGTCGTCCTTTCCAGTTTCCCTGGGCTTACCGTTAATATGTTTTCTACGCTCACGACCATTGCCATTGGTGATAAAGTATATGCTAAATGGTCAAAAGGGCTTTGTTCCTTTTCATAATGGTCAATTCAAGAAAATAGAATTGTAGACAAAACATGAAATTTCAATCGGCAAGCATCTGAGGCGGCAAATGGCCGCATCTTGTTATTTGGCTATTTGTCGTAGACAAATGACCATATAACAAGTCTTATGTGTACCTGAAGTTTTGAACATTGAAATGAAATAAATATTCATCCCCAATTCCATTTTAGGAAATTTTTATGTTTTTGAACTTGTAAAACATACAAATTAAAATGCTGTGAATTTTGGGTCATCATTTCATTAATAGAAATGATCACACAAAAATATCTTTGTCAAATTTTTTATTCATATTTTTGCTTGCAATAAAAAAATGATTGAAACATATAACCTGCAAAAATGTTTAAACTTCAAAAAGTAATATTTTATGGTATCATTTTTTCCGTGTCCTGATTTGAATAGAATAATTTCATGCTGTTATTTTTAATGTAAAACAAATGAATCTGGGTTACCACCAGTAGTATCATTTTACTACCACTCGAGACTGTTTTCTCTGAGTCTTATTGTAATACCTGAAACTGAAAGGATTTGTTCGTACGTGCCCACAGTATCAAAATCCGTTTGAATGAAAATCTTAGCCGCTCATTTTTCTTTGAGATATCGCAAAATCACTTTTTGTGCTTTTTCACAGATCAGAAGCGCATATCCAGACCGCCGGATTATTTAGACTGGAAATCGGTAGTATTTCATTTAATTTTCTATCATCAGAGTTCAATTGAGTTCTATTTTCGATCGTCATGATTCTCCAGATCATCTGGATATTCGACTATCCGGATCACATTCGGTCTCAGTGAATCAGGACAATCAAGGCTCAACTGTGATACCACTCTCAGTTTTCCCCAGGACCAACGGCGTGGACGTGGCGGTATACTGGTACCATTTTTTTTTGTATTTTTCTTATTTTTATTTTATTTTTTGACATTTTTTATTGTTTATAGGTTTTTAATTTATTTTAATTTGTACTCATCTATTAGATTTATACATATTATATTGTTACGTGTGAAGAAATATAATTAACAAAGAGGAATGAATGAAAATTTATCTTATTTTTCGATCTAAATGTGTCGTGAAGAAAATTCAACCACCGCTTTTTTCATTCTGCTCGAATACGAGGGATCGTGAATCAAATTTATTCTATAATGCGCCCAGAATTTCCGAAATTCTTTATGAATTGACTCGCCCGCTTACTCTGACCATAGGCCCAAACCATATTCACCTAAAAAATTTAAACAGTGAGCAAGGTGATCCAAAAGCACGTGGATTTTTAATGTTTTAGAAATTCCGATGGTCTGAACAACTTTATTCAACTCACTTAAGTGTTTATATAAATCAGACTTAATCTCTCGAGTGGAAAAACTACAGCTTACAACTTTGTCCATAGCTTTTAGAGCAGAAATGAAAGGCAATAATCATAGGCGGCCGATACCCTCATATATTTCTTAATCAAGAAGCTCATCGGCTTTTTTTATGAGTTAACGACAGGCTTTTCCCTCAAAAATCTGCCCTTGATGATTTCTTTTGGGATGGATTTTAGTTTCATTGGCCACTTTAGTGCCTTTTCTTCACCCAACAGTGGGATTAAGCCGTCCCAAAAGAGGTGATTGACGAACTAATGCAGTATGTGTAATTCAGGTATGATACATTTCTGAATGACCGAATGTGAGCCGGATAGTCGAATATCCAGATGATCCGGAGAATCATGACGATCGAAAATAGAACTCAATTGAACTCTGACGATCAAAAATTGAATCAAATTCTACCAATTTCCAGTCAAAATAATCCGTACGGGCACGTACAAACAAATCCGCGCCTTCAGTTTCTGTCGACACTTTTTTTTATACTTATCGCCGCTTGAAGCTCAGTGTGTTTTACAGTGTAATAGTCAACTGAATGATATATTTTCATAACAATTTCGTTTTGACACTTTGTTGATGATTATTTTAATCAAATTAACAATAATTTATTATCTTTTCAAATTTAACGAAAGCGGTAAATAATTCAAACAAAATTTCTTTTATTAATAGTTAGTTCTCGGAGTTTAGGGCTTCTTCGAGTTTTATTTAATTGATAATTATTATTTATCGAAATGAACGATCGGTCTATAAACTAGTCGATCCGAGCGTTACATCCCAGTCTAGCCACTGGACAGTTAGCCGGTGGCGCGCCAGTGTCAACTCAAGACGGGCTGAACAGAAACAGTACAGCGCCACAAAATTTTCCATTATTAACAGTGATTCCAAACAACAGTTCTTGCATGCAAATTTTCCTTTGAAAAAGTTTGATGTTTCTAAAAAATTTTAACTTTTAATTTCTCAACAACAAAATTTTTTTTAATATTAATTTTTTCTTAATTTGAAATGTACTGAGTTTTATGTTATCATTAAAAATTACTTCTGTGTTAGCAGAATCATTTCAACAATCACAATCTAGTGAAAATTAAATTTTCCGAAGAAAAATTATAGTTGAATAATTATTTGATTATACTTTCAAATTTAAACATTGTAGCTAAAGAATTCCTAAAAATATGTAAAAGTCTGAGATTATCGAACGCATTTTTGTGTTCTATAAAAATCCATTCTTTTCCCTTCGAAGACAACTTGATAAAAATGTGATAAATAGCAGTCAAATTTTGGTTCTGTTTTTACGTCTATAATTTTGAATTAAAATGTACTGAATTTCTTGTTTTAAGAAGAACATTGTATCGTGGCATACTTTAGTAAAAAATCAATAATCACATTATCAAAACACCGCAGCCAAGTAATAATCAACACTGTTGTAAAATTAATAAAATGACAAAAAAAATTGGTTGAAGAATTATTATTTAACAAACTATTTCTTCTTCGACGTATATTTAATGGAAACCTTTGTATTAAAATTTTTTTTTGTGCGAAAAATTATATTTTGAAATTGTTTAACTGTGTACATGTCTATTTTAAATGTTAAAAAAACTGTTATAACATATTAAAGTTTGCTAATATTCGTTTATTTAAAATTTTCGTTTTTTGTTCATTAATGATTACATAAATTACATAAATGCTTCTCACTAAAACTTATTTTAAACTGATTGGGATTAAAAAAAATCTCTTGACTTTCAAAAACCCTCCGATGTAAATTATTGTGCTGTACTAATAAGTAAACTCATAAACCAAACCCCAGGCGAGAATTCGTATTTAAATCCACTCTGAAATTTCATAACCAGGTATAATTACAGTTCAACTCGGTTTTAAAATATTTATAGGCTCATTTACGGCCGTACCTGAGGTTTTAAGACCCTACTGTTCCTAGTTCCGTAACAACGAGGAGAAAAAATTAACCGGAGTATAACCTTCGTACCGGGTCCCTGCGTATTATACTATAGCTGCAGTATATACGTGATTCCCGACGAGTGTGGAAGTTGCAGAATGAACCGGAGGCTCGCCCATATAGCAGTTGCTATAGGGATTTGAATGGCCGGCTAGTTTTCCCCATTTCTGATCGGGCGCTGATCGAAAAAAAATAGAGAGAAACAGACTATTGATGTAAAGCTGTTTTATCCGGGCTCTATCTAGAACTTATAACGAGGTCCTAATGGGAATACCCTCCATCGTCCGTCTGGACCCTCTCTATTTTCCGGTACGTTCATTATTCAGCCGTGATGTAAATACACATACACTGTCGTGCAAAGATCTTTGGACACTTGATAATTAGAACCGCAAATGCCCTTTCACAATCAGATCTGCCAATTTCCAGAGGTAAACCATCCATGACATATCCATTCGGGTCAATCGTGTCAAATCAAGCATCAAAATGCGCTTCTCGATCATTACCGGTGAGACAAGACTTTGCTCCACGTACGAGATTCTATACTCGATCAGCGTACTGGGATACGGTTTCATCAGGAAGCATCGCGACTCTCGCTAATTCCTGATGGTAGTATTAGAAATCGCGACCGTTAAAGAAATACTTTCTTAAGAGTTTTAAGAGACCCTTATTTTCTTTAAAGGTGTACCCGTTAATCGATTCATTCGCGGCTCCTCTCAATTTTGCGTTAACTTTGCGCTCGAAAAGCTTCTTATCAAAATCCTTTAGGAAGCCCCTGACGCAGGTACTCTGTTTATCTACCATCAAAGCACGTTATCCAGTATTTATGAATTCTATGGATGCAAATCGGCCTTTCGAACTTTTGCGTTTGACGTGGAAAGCTTGAGAAACCTCCTCTTAAAGAAGTGTTTAAGAAGCTTTTCGTGCGCGAAGTTATTGCAAAATTGTGAGCAGCGGCGAAGAAATTATGACCTTAAGGGTCTCTTAAAACACTTAAAGCAGTAGTTCTCTAACGGTCGCGATTTAAAATACTACCATCAGGAATTAGCGAGAGTCACGATGCTTCCTGATGAAATCGTATCTCAGTACGCCGCTCGAGTACAGAATTTCGTACGCGGAGCAAAGTCTTGCAATATATACGGGACGGTTTCACTCCAGAAATTGGCGTATCTGATTGGGAAAATGCACTTCAGGTTATAATTATCAAGTGTTCAAAGACTTTCGCATAGCAGTGTATATGTGACAAACTATTTGTCAGCAACAAAATGAATAAGAGTATTAAAATACATACTTCACTATGACAATTGATTATTTTCATTATTTTTCACTGGCTTTTACGTACATAGTACAAATTTAACTGTTTTCCTTATATTTCACATATTAAAAACAAATTTTACAATGTTATGGTGATACTGACACACAATAAATAGAACTTAACAAAACTATTAATTACACTGTATTTAGTAAAAATTCCTGTTTTTTTTTTCATCAAAGACACGTGTTAATAAGGGCCAAACACTCGGATGCTTCACATGAAAATAAATATAAGTTTGCTGCCACGAGCTGTTCCATTCGCGTGTTTACTAAAGTATAATTTAGTGCATACAACCTTCTGAAGATAGCACCGCATTATATATAATTCAGCGCCATCTTCAGAAAATTCATCTGAGGTATACTGACTAAAGTCAAACCAGTTCCTGATTAGCAATTTTTGTTGCTTTTATCTAAATCTAATTTTTTTATAAATATGGAAAAATAATCATGGTACGTATGTCCGGCGGTGGTCCAGGAAGGTCAACAAGACTACAGCGCGGCCATAGGCACCATAGAATACTGCTGAGCATCGAATTAAGTTAAATAAATCTTCTAAACTGTCCTGAAAATTACTGTGCAATATTCCTTGACAAGTGTACATTTTCTTGATTGAACGAACCTTGCCTCAACCTTTCAATGTAATATTCCGAATCTTACATCGCCATTTTCAGGAAATATTCACTAAATTTTTTGTGCTATCTGGGTTATTTTTATTATAAGCATACTGTACCGATCCATAAAATTGAATTTAATTACACTGTCCTACAAAATTCATCTTTTCTCTTGTATATATGAGTAAGAGGGCGGTAGAACCTGTTGACCTAGAACCTCAAAAAAAAAGTGTGAAATTAAACTTTGTACCTTGGAACTCGACGATCTATACAATTTTTTAAAATGGTCAAAAACGCCTTTTATTGTATTTTTAAGTAACAACTTATAACGCCTGTAGCGCCATCTTGAAATTTGGCAAAACGTCTGGCAAATGAATTTTTGAGTATTTTTCAGTAAAAATAAGCACTCCCCAAAAAACAAACCGATCAAGACGGTGTAGTCTGGCTTTGAGTAGAAGAGTTTTTATGGTTAAACGCCAGGCTGGACGAGCTAATCTGGCGATAGTCAGTGTGTATTGTAGAAATCTATTTTCAAAAATGTAATAAAATGTATATATTTCTGTATTTTATTTTGAAAATCATAAGTTGCAGTATACTTTAGGATTGCAATAAAATTATAGCCTTTAAATCATATTGTGAAATATACAAAAGCGTTTACATATAGAAGGCATAACTTTTCAACGATTCAGAAATATACGCAGACCACGTCCGGGGTATGTTGGTCAATTTTTGCATCTCTTATTGTGATTGACAAATGCCAGGATAGAGATGAGCATGGGGTGATCCTCTCAATGGGAATTCCGGTAACACAAAATTTTGCGAAACAGAAACATGACGAATATAAGCAACCGATGAGATTTGAATGAGCGATTCGCGCCAGAAGCGTCACTTCTGTCCTATATTTCCATATCAGAAATATATTAAAAAAACGCATCCAAAACATGGCCACCCCGTTGTGTCAGGCTTGAATGTACCGTTTGTTGAATGTCAATTTCAACCATTTAAATTTAATTGATATTATTGTTTACCGATGAAATGTGATAAGTAGATTGTAAATGAGTACATCAGTACAAATTATAAACAAAAGGCAACATCGTAGAGAATGCAGTAAGTAACACAGCCCCACAAAAAAAGTAGGAGTTCCGACAGACTGGACTAGTCAATTCCTATGGATTTCGAGTCGCTGAATTTGAATCCGTGGTCAGAATTCCACCATCATTTATCGACTTTTTTCCAACTTTAAGATCACTGACAACTCTAGCATCTTTATATATATATAATTTAAAGAAAGGTTAAAAAAACCACCGCAGGATCTCACTGCGAGCAACTTCCCTCCATGGAAATGACACCGGCTCCCAGTAGAACCGCGGTCAATCACACCTATTGCCACGCCTCACGACCGTGAGATGGGTGAACACTGGAAACGACGAAATCACAACGACAGACCGGCAAAACCCTCGTGTGTCTTGAGGACACGAAGCAACCCAAGGAAGACAGCTTTCAGCATTCATCTCGCAAGTGCCTTGGCATGTTTTTGGGACGCGCGCAATGCTTTGAGGTTACGAATAATTGATAGTTTCACACCTCCGAAAGCACCAATCACAAGTACAATTACTTTCACTGAATATTTTGGATATATTCGCTGAAATTCCCTTTCAAGGTTTAGATACCTCTCCTCATTTTCTTTCTCTTTGGCAGTGATTCTGTAGTCGGCTGCACCCGAGAATTTGATCACGAATATAATTGGTTTTTCGAAGTCCTTCAGAACTATATCAGGCCACGAGTATGTGTCCGAAAATCGTAGTTCCAGAAAGTTTGGCGGTTGTCGCTTTGGACAATTGATTCTATCTTCTTCGGAGCGTCCGGCAGGGCAGCTTCGCGGCCAATACCGTAAGAGTGACAAAGATGGTAATATAAAGCTGTGTAAGGGCTGCATTATCTTTTAAGAGATACGTCGTTCCCGCGTGAGTGGGACACCCGGATAGCATGTGTTCTAGGTTCTCAGCGTGTCCATGACATGCTCTGCACCTATGACTTTGAACTTCTTGACGTAAAATGCGGTTGCGGTATAGTAAGGTGGAAATAACATCAGCCTGGCATGCAAAAATAAAACCTTTTATACCTGAATTAGGTCCTGATGATCTGAGAAAGCAAATGTTTGCTTCTTTGACAAGGACTGATCTACATTTCTGTAAAAGTTTCCGTGGATTTTCTTATCACGTAGCTGTTGGCGTAATTTTTTAAACACTTCTTTCTTTACTTGGGCTTTTAGAAGAGACATCTACATGAAGTAATTCACTTTCCTCATTTGTGATGTTAAAATTCAGGCCAGGAGTCTCGAACGCGTGCACCGCAGCTTTGTAAAGGAACATTCCTTTGACAATCATCTCGTGTTTCCTGACCATTTTTAGGAGAGGATCTCTTCCGTTTGCAATGATGCACCTAAAGCTGCACCTAGAACATTTCCGTTATGAAGACATTGGAGATTCAGGAGTCCACGCGCACCTTGAAGGCGTGAGATATATAATCGCGGAACGGACGAATTGATATGCAAGCTTTTCTGCGTCTGCATGCTCTTACGCGTGGCGATATCAAGGGCCGTAACTTCGTTCTTCATCTATTGAACCTCCCTAAACGAGTAGAGTAGAACTGGCACGGTAAGCATGTTAGTCGCAAATACCTAATTCAACGCCAAAGGATTGGAAGACCAAATCTGTCAAAGAAGATGCTTGTATCTGCTTCGGAGAGACTCTTTCACTGATATCACGTTCCGAATGCGGCACTGCGGCACGCCCGGGTATGTACAGGTCTTTCGAGTGTCCAGCGGAAAAGTTCTTCGTGCCCGTGAGTGCTTTCTTTACCTCTTCAGTAGTGATTGATGGGCATTCCTCCTCAGATTTTATGAGGTTGTCGCAAAGCTCCTTTAAGCCGATGATATTCTTAGTATTTTCCTTTAATTCCAGTGTTTTCGGGATCTTGTATACCTCTTTCCAAAAAGTCTCTACCTCATCAGGCTTGGGTGGATTTTTGTCAGAATCATGAAGATCGCTGAAGAGGCGCAATGAGCCAGCGAAAAACTGTTGATTTTTCCTGACCCACCCCTACCTCTTTTGTATTCTCCTCCCTGTGTCAAATAACACCTGTATTTTTTCAACAATGTGCTGCTTGATTGTCAGTAGCTTTGACTTTTTAGTGTGTGAAGGTCGATTCTCAGTTCGTGAACGAACTTTCGGACCCTTTCCGTGGGCCGCCCATCAGATGTTACGTAATCAATCACACACAGAACAGGGAACGCATTCTGTCTTACCCATTTAATCTTCTTGTTCAGTTGATGCAAGCGTCTTTTGACCTTTTGATCCATCGTCGGTTTTAGCCTTCGATTCGTATCAGCTAAAGCTGTCGTCGCAGAATAAACTGAACAGTTGATGGTCCAGAGGTCGGACTCCTCCGAGATATTCACACGAAGGGAAGCATCTATTCCAGCCAGGTCTTGGGTCTTAGGAGGAACCTGGATGTTAATGTTCCTCCTTGTCCTGAAATCGTAATCATCTCTCAGGGAGTGCATGCTTTCTGCGGTTGGTCTTAATATCGCTTATTATCGCGGATAATTCTGTCATCGTAGCAGTCCAGCACGTTATCTTTAAGTTAATTCGTCCACACAGTGTGAGCGTTTTACCGGTTTTTCGTAGTGTTTCCATCTATATTATTTTCAGCACCACGAACATTAGGGTGTTCGGCACTTTTTGTCGACCCATTGTCGGGTGCTCTGCGCGTTCGATCGTTTTGATCCGCATGTACAACTTTTTAGTGTTTTGGTGATGTCATTGATGCTCCCACGAGAAGCAGGGGAAAGGGTTCGTCCATCCTTGCAGAGCTTCTCATGCAAGTACAACGCTGCATTCTCTGAGAGGTCGCCCGGTATTCCAGAGTCAGCGTCAGCCAGGTTCCATTCAGCTTTCGGCCCGTTTCTTATGCTTTTGTCTTGGAGTTATTCCTTCGGGACCATCTCTGAATAATTTCCGCGACTGCTTCTTAAATATTGTAACCATATTCAGCAGAAACCTTTGCTACAGGGACCCTCTATCCGAATATATATTCTTTTATATATTCCCTCTTGTTTACATATGTCTTTTGCATCACACTTCTGCCGCTATCTCTCGCACTACGCAATTCTCCTGGGTACGTCTGCGGCAACACTAATCATTGCGAGCATAAGGTCATTCATGTACTTTACATTAATTACCTGAAGATATATGCTTCTGGTGCAAGCCAACTTCAACGTGATTCTTTGAATATCGTCAAGTAAGACACTGGAGAGATTAGTATGGACTTTGGATTGGATAAATGTTTCAAGATAATTCTCAAGCGAGGAAAGATTACTGTATTCTTGGAGACCCCGAGCTTGTGAATATAAATGTTATTAGACAGCTTGACACTGGGGAGACCTATACATACCTGGGCGTGCCTCAAAGCAGCATAAAGGACGTAAAATTAGTGAAGGAGTCTCTCCGAAGCAGGTAGACGTATCTTCTATGACGGCTTTGATCTTCAAATCTGTCGACATTGAACAAGGTATCTGCGACTAACATGTTTGCCGTCCGGTTCCACTCTACTGGTTTGGTGTGGTTTAATGGACGAAGAACGAGCGTACGGCCCTTGATATCGCCACGCGTAAGATCATACATATGCAGAATAGCTTGCATATCAATGTCCGTTTTGCGATTATACATCCCACGTCGAAAAGCTTCGGCGGGCGTGGACTTCTGAAGCTCCAATATCAAAGGAGCGTTCCTTTACAAAGCCGCGGAGCAGGCGGCCGAGACCCTTCGCCTGAATTTTAACAAAAGAAGTGAGGAAAGTGCATTACTCCATCTAGATGCCTCACTTCTAAAAGCCCAAATAAAGAAAGCAGAGGTTAAAAAATTCCGCCAATAGCTACTTGATAAGAAAATCCACGGAAACTTTGACAGAAATGTATATCAGTACTTGTCGAAGAAACAAACTTTTGCTGTCCCCAGATCATCAGGACTTAATTCAGGTACAGAGGGTTTCATTTTTGCATGCCAGGACGTTGTTATTTCCACCTTAGCATACCGTGACCACATTATACGTCAAGAATTACCCAGAGATAGGTGCAGAGCGTGTCATGCACACGCTGAGTACCTAGAACGCATACTATCCAGGTGTCTCTCTTAAGCAAGAACGATAAGACGTATCTCTACAGACATAATGCGGCCCTAATATTGCTTTAATACTATAGTTGTCGCTTTTACGATGTTGACCGCGATTCTGCCCTGATGAACGCTCCGAGGGAGAGAGAGTCAGTTGTCCAAAACGAAAAGTGCCAAATTTTCTGGAACTAAGATTTTCGGATAGCAGTCTCCATTGCACACTCGAGGCCTAACCTGGTTCTCCAAGACTTCGAGAAACGAACTATATTCGTGATCAAATTCTCGCCGGATGTACCCAGAATATTGGGTAAAAGTAATTGTCCTCGTGATCGGTGCTCTTGGAGGTGCGAAACCATCACTGATTCGTGAACTCAACGCCATACCCGCGTGCCAAACACATGCCAAGACACTTGCGAGATGGATGCAGAAATCGGTCATCCTTGGGTCGCTTCGTGTCCTCAGGACACACGAGGGTTTCGCCGGCCTTTCGTTGTGATTTCATCGTGTCCTGCGACCACCCTTGTCATGATTGTGTGGCGTGGCCATAGGTGTAATTTACCGTCGTTCAACTTGAAGCCGGTGTCATTTTTAAATGGCAGTTACTTCCAGTGGGACCCTGCGGTGGCTGCTTAAGCCTTTTTTAAAACAAAAATTTTGGATCATAACAAAAAAATCCAATTCCTAACGACTCTTCCAGACGTTATTAATAAGGTTAGTAATTATAACGCTAATACGTTCGATAGCGGACCGCTATCATCATCAGACGATTATCTAGTTGTTAGTTACAATTTTGGAGTCGAAGAGCATTAAAAACATGTAGGATGAGATTAGCCAATATTTGAACAATCCGATTATCAGTGTTAGAACTTAATTTGAAGGTTAGGATGAGTGTCAATAACATTCTGTCCTTTAGATTTCTAATTATGGGCTTTTAAAATTTTTTACATTGTTTTTCATTGTGTAAAAGTTATAGTAATGAAAATTAAAAAAACAGCGTAACTACTTAATTTTGCGTAAGATGAATATTGAAAAATTAAGTAGTTACAGTGTTTTTTAAAATTTCATTACCATAACTTTTACACAATGAAAAACAATATAAAAAATAAAATTAAAAACTAATTAGAAATCTAAAGCACAGAATGTTATTGAGACTCATCTTAACCTTCAAATTAAGTTCTAACACTGACAATCGAATTTGACAAATATTGTCTAATTTCATCCTACGCGTTTTTAATCCTCTTCGACTCCAAAATTGTAACTAACAACTAAATAATCGCCGAATGAGGATAGCGGTCCGCTGTCGAAACGTAGCGTTATAAATACTAACCCCAATAATAAGGTCTGGAAGAGTCACTAAGAATTGGAAGAAAAAATGTTATTTTTCGATTCGAAACTTTTATTAATTACAACTGCACCAGCTCCCAGCGAAATCGCGGTAAAATTTCAGCTGTAACCACGTCTTCTAACCGTGAGATAGGTGGTGACAGTCTGCGATAAACTCAATACGATGATCCAGTAAAAGTCTCATGCACCATAACGACACGGAGCGACCCAAGGACGACCGCCTTCTGCATTTTCCCTGCAAGTGTCTCAGCATTTTGTCGACACGCAGGGATGCTTCAAGAGCGCCGATGATCAAGACGATTAGCTTAAGAGAATACTCCGGATATAACCGTGGCAACTCCCTTATAAGGTCTTTAGAGATCTCTTTCTTTTCTTTCTCCTTGCTTATGACGTTTTTGTCAAATGGTGCCGAAAATTCAATGACGAACATGGTTCGTTTCTCGAAGTCAAGGAGAACTATGTCATGCCTCGAGTGCGCAACAGAAAGAATTGTCGAGAATATGAAGTTCAATTATATTCGGCAATTCTCATTTTCGGCAATTGACTCTATTTCCCTAGGAGCGTTTAGCGGAGTGGTATTTAGGCTAATACCGTCAGAGTGGCATAGATGGTAATAAAGCACTTTAAGTGCCGCATTGTGACTTTGGATGTTGGACGTTCCCGCATGAGTTAGACAACTAGATAGTATGTGTCCTGGATGCTCCGGGTGTACATGACACGCTCTGCAGCTATCATCGGGAATGTCTTGGCTCAAAATATTGGGATTTTCAAGTACTCGGTGGCACTTTTGGGGAGATGTCACTTGCCCTCTAGCTTTAAAAAGGCTTTTTGGGCCACTCTAGTGAACATTCTACCGATATCCGGGGATCTAAGAGCACTTTTTTGTCCATTTTGAGTCCTGATGAAAACACGATTGAGAGCGTGGTTATTAATTTATGCATAAATGTAAATACGTTTCCAGAAAAGTTATAAATTCATACGAATGATGTATAGAGCGAAGAAGTTTGAGTTTTTTGACATTACAGCTGAAAATTTCTGGCTCCACGTCCCGGAGAGGTGTCCGATAGGCCCGATAAAACATATTTTATCGGACTCGGTCTCTTTATCAATGCAAATACTCCAGGATTTGTCCCGGATAGACCCGAAGAGACACCCTTTTTCACTTTGCAGCTCAAATAAATTTCTGGTTCCACGTCCCGGATATGTCCCCAATAGACTCAACAAAAAAAAAAGGTCTAGGACTTGGTCTTTTTATCGATGTAAATACTCCCAGATTAGCCCGGACAGACGTCCTTTTTGACTCAACAGGAAATCAATTTCTGGCTCCTCATCCCGCATAGGTTCCCGGATAGGTCCAAGATAGACCAGGTTAAGCGTACATTGCGGGACTTGATTAATTTCTTGGTGCAAATACTACCGGTCACATTCCGGATACGCCCAGATAGACGATCTTTTTGACTTTACAGGAAAACAATTTCTGGGTCCACGTCCCGGATAGGTCCAGGATAGATCAGGTTAGGGTATATTGCCGGACTCTATAATTTGTTGATGCAAAAACTACCGTTCAAATCCCGGATACGCCTGGATAGACGTTTCATTTGAACTTCGAGGAAACGAATTTTTGTTTTCGTGTCCCAATAAGGTCCCGGATAGACCCGGATAAACGTAAACTGTAGGACGTGTTTCTTTTTTCAACGGTAATACTCCGAGATAGGTTCCCGATAGACCCGGATAGACGCTTTATTTGAACTTCGAGAAAATGAATTTTTGTTTCCGTGTCCCAAAAAAGTCCAGGATAGACCCGAATAGACACAAACTGCATGACTTGTTTCTTTTTCCAAATGTAAACTCCCAGGTAGGTCCTGGATACACCTGGATAGAAGCTTCATTTGATCTTGGAGGAAATGAATATCTGTTTTCGTGTCCCGAATAGGTCTGAGATAGACCCACATAAACGTAAAGTGTAGGACCTGTTTCGTTTTTTAACAGTAAACTCCCAGATAGATTCCGGATAGACCCGGATAGACGCTTTATGTGAACTTCGAGGAAATGAATTTTTGATTCCGTATCCCAAATAAGTCCCGGATAGACCCGGTTAAACATAAACTGTAGAACTTGTTTCTTTTTTCAACGGTCAACTCATAGATAGGTCCCGGATAGATGATCGTTTTGACTTAGGCAAAAATAATTTCTGGTCAATATCTGTTTTCGTGTCCCGAATAGCTCCCAAATATACCCGGATAAACGTAAAGTGTAGCAATAGTTTCTTTTTTCAACAGTAAACTCCCCGATAGATCCCGGATAGACCCGGATAGACGCTTCATTTGAACTAAGAGGAGTCGAATTTTTTTTAGTTTCCCAAATAGGTCCCGGATAGACGTGGATAATCGTAAACTGAAGGACGTGTTTTTTTTTCAATGGTAAACTCCCAGATAGGTCTCGGATATACCCGGATAGATGCTTCTTCTGAACTTAGAGGAAATTACTTTTTGTTTGCGTGTCCCACATACGTCCCGGATAGACCCGGGTAGATATCGTTTTGACTTAAACGAAATTAATTTGTGCTTCCGCGTCCGCGCCCTGGATAGATACCGGATAGACCCGGATAGACGGTCACTGTGGTCTTTACTAAAATACAGGATTGGTCAGGTCTCCCTGATAGAACCCGGATGTATCCGTAAAATTTCCGTAATGGAATTAATTCTACGTATAGAGCCCGGATAGAACCGTATAGAAGATTTATCCGCTTTCTAACAGGGTCGTGTCTGGTTTCTATCGAGTCCTATCCAAAATTTTAACCAGGATTGGCTCTATCTTTTTAATTCTCCCGCCAGTTCCATCACTAGGCGCTGCTGCCAATCTAACATATGAGAATCACAACTAGAAATCGCTTCGAGATATTAACAGGGAATCTTCTGGATTTTCTACAAGGCCTGGATTGTTCCAAAAAAGCTCCAGGATTCCTCGACCGACTCAACGTCTATCTCTTACTGGAAGCAGTCCTCGCGAAAAGATCATACTGTCGATACCAGCTATATGCGTGGTAATTCTGTAACTGAAGCTTGTATCGTCAATACTTTGAATTTATAATCACGGTGCAAAATTTTTAATTAATAAGAATGAGCCCGTTAGTTTATAAATGTTCGGACGACGTTTTCGGAAGGTAAGGACAATGGTCTATGTTTATTAAATTAAGGCAAGCAACAACGGAAATTTAAATATTAAAATCCAAATCATTTTATCGTTTTAAATCGTACGACTTTGCTTTAGTTCTGCTTTTATCCATACTACGCTGCGGAAGTGGCCGAATTCCGAGCAATTAGAAAGGAGCAAGGCGGACATGAGGTAGACTAGGAGAGGATATATATTCTCGAGCGAGGTAGTAATCAGTCTCTTCAAAGTTTCATTACCGCCGTAATCACCGAGGTGTTGAAAGCAATGCTTCTAAAAAAGTGGAGTTTTTGCCGAGACTGACTTTCCGATTTTCACTGCTTCTCTGAGAGCCTAGGCCAGGTTGTCCATAGAACTGGAGGGATATTTCGAGAGACAGGGATCTTTTCTTTGCTCAGTGAATCAGCCGTTATGAATTCCTTCCTTCTGGACTTGCGAAACATCTCTGCCTGATTTGTCAAGAAAGCAACTTTAATGTTTTTGTAGCGACTCTGAAAGTCCTAAATTTGTTTAATTTTAGTTGGCCTTGAAAGCCCTAAAATTGATTCAGTTGGCTGTGAAAGCCCTGCAAATTATTTAGTTGGACCTGAAAGCCCTAAATTTGTTTCATTTTAGTTGGCCTTGAAAGCCCTAAATTTATTCTTTTGCTTAGAGAGCAAATTTTGATGTTTTTGAGGTAAAGTTTGCCTCGTGGCCACAATGCTTCCCAACATTGAATCTTATGTATTCAACAAGGTAAATCTATTATAACATTATTTTATGAACCTTCCTATGATATAATTTTGTGCATTTTTCTGTGACATGATTTTTAAAAAATATTTAGTCGTTTGCCCAATACCCGATATTTGTGATAAGTTGTTCCATCTCTATTATCCCAGAAATATGATTAGTCATTTTCCCAAAAATAAAACTATTTTCTTAACTCTTTTAGTAAAATGTGCCCCTTTATCTCAGATATTTTTTTTATTTGCCGAAAATTCAGTCGTTTGCCCCATATGCCAGTATTTGTGAATAGTCATTACTCCCCCCATTGCTTCAGAAAATTAATAGGTTGATGCCCAATCCATTTTTACAAAAAAAGTCACCATTTAAAATTAAGCTAGGCTCCATTGTTAAATTCTGCGAAATCATGGAGTATCGAAACGATAAAGCGATTATTTTTTTAATCCATTCCCTTTTTTGTCAAAGATTTAAATTGTAACCTTTTTCACCGAGTTGTATTTCTTTTTTTGTTGTAAAAATTTTAAATTACTTGAAGACGTCAATCTAAAATTGTAACAATAGAAAATATCAACTGTTGAGTTTTGATCGATCTATGTTTCACCAATCTTAAGAATTTATTCGAGTAAATGGTAATTAAGTCAATTGTTAAACGATTCGCTGTGTTATCATTCACGAGTAAGAAATGCCTAATAATACGTAACCACGCCTTCTAACTAATTTTCCTACTTCAGATCTGAGCTAGTTTGAGTTTAATTTGAGTTTTAATTCCGGCATATCGTAACCTAAACGATATCGTTCGTTTATTATGTCAGGTTTAGAATTTAAAAGTAAAAATTCTAGTTTTTAAATACTTTTTGAGATTTCGTTCATTTGTCGTGATTTTTTTTCCAAGAAGTGTCTGGCGCCCAACATACTTAAAGTTGATCAAGTTAATTTGAAGTTACGGTGCCGATGGTGTATTAATTCTGTTTATCAAAAAGGCAGTAATATTAAACCACTCGCAAAGGAATATGGGGTTGTATCTGTAAGCTTGAAGTTCGCTTCAGCGGATCAAAGGCAACCTTTCATCTGGCATTTTCAAAATCCTTTCTAAGAGATTTAGAGCAGCATGAAAAGTTTGGCAGGCGAGGGGTGAACCCCCGATCTCCATCATCAATGCGTAATGGAGGGTAGACGGGGAAAGGCCCAGTATCCTTTTGTAATATACCTAGAATCTGTACTCTTTCGATATCGCTTCGGTATCTCATTCCCCAAACTTCGTTTGCATAGAAGAGTATGCTGAGAGCAATCGATCAAAATAAGACCCCCCCTAGCGTCCTAGGCATCAACTTGTATGGATTGCAAAATCTTCAGTACAGTACCTACCGCTATCCACCTCTGCCTTACCGATAAAGAATTGTGCAGCCCTAAAGATCACGTCTGATAAGGAGATTAGGCTTTCGAGGTATTCGCACTCCTTCGCCTCCCGCAGCATGTTGTTCTTGTTTTGATTTACTTCTAAGGACTTTTCTTTACAGTATTTTGCAAGCAAGATAAGTTTTCTTTGCAATTCTGCGGGTGAGTCTGAAAGAGGCACGATGTTGTCGGCGTACGCCAGTGAAATAAGTTCTATTTCGTGAGATATCGATATGCCTCTCGCTCCTTGAGACAGGAAATACACATCTGCATCATTTAAGAGGAGGATAAATAATAGCAAGCTTAAAATTTTGCCTAGTAATACGCCATTTGTCACCTCAAGTCGTTCGATCAGTCCGTCTTATGCACGCACCGCAGAACTTGCTCTACTGTATAAACTGGTAAGAATCCTGATCAGCTTACCACTAAAACCAATTTGGAATAATTTATGCCACAGGATAGTATGCTTTACTGAGTCAAAGGCTTTCCTAAAATCTACAAAGCTTGCATATACTTTTCCTTCTGTATTTTCAAGTGAATTTGGATTATAGACTTTAGGGTAAAAATGTGTTCCACGCAGCTGCGACCCACAGTGGGCTAAAGTGAAAAGTCCGTGACAAAATCGTAGAACTTTTGATAGAAATGACCAAAAAAGGATGAGTGTTTTTGGAATTTACAGATGAGTGACTACAGAATAGAGAGAAAATATGGCGAAGCTTTAAAAAAATATTTTTGACCTTGAAAATCTAGGTTAAATATGACGTTTTTTGACAAAAATTTGCATTATGGAATACCATGCGCGCTCCGATTTTATATTTGATATGCTACACATATCTTTCAATAGATTTTGTCATTCCGAATCCGTATCCGGGCTTTAAAGTAGCCGAGGACTTCCTATTTCCGAGAAAGCTGCGATTGAATTTTCTACTTTGAACCTGCATGGCATGAAGGATTTCCACCTAAGTAAATTAGACTATTCGTCATATTTAAGGGTTTTTGGGGTCGCTGATTCAGAATTCAAAATTTAAATTTAAAATTTTAAAATGGCGGATACAATACGGCGGACCTAAATTAGAAAATTAATCCGATATGACTGAAAATTAGTGTACGGGGGTTTTTGAGGTTGGTGAACCCGAATCCAAAGTCAGAATGACACAATTCGAAATGGAGGCTCCAATATGGCGGAAACACATTGTAAAAATATAACCGATTTTATTAAATATCGCTATTCGGAAAATTTTCATATCGCCGATGTCAAATCTAAAGTCCAAATTTTAAAATTGAAAATAGCAGACCCAACATGGCTGACCAAACTTCCAAAAATGAAACAGATTTGATTAAAAAGTACCACTCACAGTCAATCACAATATACAACAAAGATTCAAATTGGTTGTGGGTGATTATTTCTTATGTTTATTCCATAAAAATAGATGTATATTAATAGACCCACATTTTATTGAATGCGTTTTTTCCTTTGTCCCTTTACAAGAAATCTTGACTAAATCTTCGGAGCTTTTTTGTGATACCCCAGATTTAAATTCGAAAGAATACGAATTGGATCATTCAGAATCGATGATGCCATTGGGTCATAATGGCTCGTCAAGCCACAAAAATCCACATCAAAAGCATGCAAATTCTGGCATCGAGACTTTATTTTATGGGTAATAGTCAAACTAGAGGCAAACTTGAAGTCCCAGTAACATAACATTAACTTGGAAACCCGTACTGATTTTTTTTTAAATTTAATAAATAGTTATTAGGGAGCTTCTATAAAGGATGTCACAGTTTGAGGGGAGGGGGGGGGCCGAATTGCGACAGTCTATGACAAAGGACATTGAACCCCATTGACAAAATGTGACAATGGGGGGGAGGGGTTCGAAAATTCGCCAAAAAACTGTGAAATCCTTTATGGAAGCTCCCTTATTATCATCTACAAAATGGGCATTTCTTCTTTTTCATTTGTGTTCCTATTTACTTTAATTTAATAAAAGAACACCCCGAACTTCATTACCGTACAGCGTCCCAACCTCACTTTGCACAAGGATAAACGGTTTTTCTCCTTTTTTTAGACGGTAACCTAAAAAACGCTTAACGTATCAAGTTTGTAAACTTTAGATGAACATAAATTTAATTTATACACATTTTTCTAATCAAATAAATAATATTGTAAGAACCTTAAAGTCTGTCCCTTGATTTTTGTCATTTCAAACGTCATTACTTTACGTCTTTTTTACTAGTAAAATATTGTAGTTACAATTGAGTAATAAATACAGAAATATTAAGCGTATCGTTTCATACAAGATTCTATAAAATTGAGATCAAGATATTAACTCTGTTTTTTGTGAATTCGATATTAAAACTGAAAAGTGCCTTTTGACAACAAAAATATCATTACCGTACGTGAGTTAAAAACTAGTTTCGGAGTGAAAAAAAATTATAAAAACCATTCCGTTACTTGCTTAGCTGTATTTTCTGTCATAAGTAGGTGACTTTTTATGACTAACATCTGTTATATTTTTATAAATATTAAAAAAGGCTAAACTTCATCAATTTTCACGCATCATTCCTGTACAGTAAAACACAGGACTGTACGACTGCTCAGGACTGATCAGGTAGGCCGGTTTGTTTTCCATTTCTTAACCTCTATTTTTAAAGATACAGATCTCAAGAATTGAGCTAAATAAGTTAATTAGAAAGGAAGAGATGTGTTACAAATTATATTACAGCATAGG
>JAABKJ010005937.1:0-22475 GCA_011634705.1 Andricus grossulariae | reverse complement strand
CAGCGTGCTCCTCAGCCAACCACCTTACCGCTGTACCACTGACTTCGGTTGGGAAAATCTCGTGCGCCACGGTAGATGCTCGTATAGCACGAAAATCGTGATTTTCAAAAATTCATTTAAAAAAAACTAGGTCCCAATTACAAGAAAGCCGCTATACGTGTCTAATATGTCTAATATTTTTCGACATTCTATCGATTTATACTAGTCTCATCTCAAATTCAATGTCACAGAGCAGGCCTTCCCCTTTTAGCAAAAATGTTATTTAGATACCTCTCCTCTGTATAGAATGTTTTTGTCAATTTTTATTACAAATCAACTTTTAAACTCAGCAGTAATATTTTATAATATAAATATAAAAACTGTAATTATGATTTAAAACGGGCGATTTTGTAAGATATATCTGTAATTCTGAATTTGAAAAAGAAATTTTCTGAAAGTATTAAATTATAGTTCTGACTTTGAATAGGAAATTTTTCAAAAGAATGATAATTTTGAGTTGCTTCATGTAATTTTCCAAATGAATTATAATCCTGAGTTATACGTGTATTTGAAACAGAAGTAGAATCAAGTATAGTTCTGAATTGACTTGGAACAGTGCATTTTTGGGAAAAGGTTATAATTTTAGTCGGATTAGACAATTTTTGAAAAACATTATCATTCTAACTTGGAACAGTGAATTTTCCAGAAGAATTACTATTTTGACTTGGAGCGGGGTATTTTTGAAAAGAATTATGATTCTTATTTTAAACAAAAATATTTTTGAAAGTAAGTATTATGCTGACATGGAATAGGGAATTTTTTAAAAGAATTAAAATTTTGAGTTAGAACATGGGACTCTTAAAAATAACAGGCCTCGGACTCATTTGAGAAATTCAAAATAGTGCCAATATTAGCACAAATTCCGTAAATGGTGTTGAGCAATTTTTTAGATATTAAATCGAGAGGTTAACTATTTTTGTAATATATCTCCCATAAAATCACGAGAAATTTATATAAATCCCTTTAAATGTATTTAAATTATAATAAATTTAAAGAAGCTTTTTCGGGTTTCAATCGTGTGCAAAACTACGAATATTGCCGACGTTATTAAAATTTAAAATTGTTTTTTGAAATCTGTGAATTCCATTGAAATCCTTTGAAATTTTAATTTTTGAGATGGCGGATATTTTATTTCAGCCAATCTAGCGAAGAAGTTTGAAAGTATGTTTAAAGGCAAAGTGAAAAATAGTTGCATTAGCGAGCAGTTTAAGAAAATAGTAGCATTTGTGTATTTTTGAAGTGAAACTTTTGTGCGACGATTCGCAGTTGCTCTAAAGACTCCTCTTCGACATCCCCACTACTGTCACGCTAAGCAAAACCTGCTTCCTCTCCTCTCTCTCTCTCTCTCTCTCTCTCTCTCTCTGTCTGCACTCTCCTACTATGTGATCTCAAAACTCATGATGATTCATCACGACAAATTTTAAAGTTAACCTATCAAAGTTTCACTCCTACCGTGTGGCCCCACTGCCACACACTGTTTTTTTCTTCAAAATATAGTGTAAATAAATAGTTGCATCATTAAAAAAATGTCAAAAAGTGTCAATAGTAACGTTAGTTCAGGGTCTGAAAAAAGCATAATTACCAGACCGGGAAAATAAAAAATTGACCTGGAGAAAACCGGGAAATGACCAGGAATTTAAAACAATTCGTCAAGTAGACACGCTGGTTTTAGGAAATCTCGTGACATTCCTCGGAATCTTTTAAAGTACACTATATTCTTTAAAATCCTTTAAAAATTTCAAATCTTTGAAATTCCCTGGAATATTTTGTAATCTTCAAAATCTCAGCGTCTTTGGAAATTTCTGTCTTTGAGATGGCGGGAAAATTAAAAATTGACCAGGAGAAAACCGGAAAATGACCGGGAATTTTAAATCATTCGTCGGGTGGACACTAGGGCGGATGGTCCAAAAATATATTGGAAAATTTTCTTTTCGAATTTTCATGCATATCGCCCCAAAATTTGTTCAAATTCACAAAAAATAAATTTTTCTTTTTAAATTATATTTAGTAAATTTTATTCAGAATCATCAATATTGTTTTTAGCGATTTTCTTTTAAAATAGAGTTAGAAAGTCGCGGGTTTTCCCGAATTTTTCAACTTATTTTAAACTTTGTAATTAAAGCGAGGCAGTAATCAAATTAATTTAACAGAAATAATTGTTTAAAACATTTATTATTATGTATAATAATATTCCCTTAGAATATTACTAGAAAGCTGCAGTTTTGAAAGAAAATTTCACTTTTTGCCCACTTTTCAATTAGAATGAGATGAAAATTAATTCAAGTTAACAAACATAATGGTTTTAACAATTTATTATTATTTAAATAATATTGTCTTTTGAAAATGTTAGAAAGTTGCGGTTTTTTCTGAAATTTTCAACTTTTTGTCAACTTTTCACTTAAATTGAGATTATAATTAATGCAATTTAGCCAAAATAATTGTTTAAAAAATCATTTTTGTTTATAATTATCTTCTCCTATATTAATACTAGATAGTTGCGGATTTTTTGTGTGGAAATTTTTAACTTTTTTCCGCTTTACACTTAGTGAAGTAATAATTAATGCAAGTTAAGAAACATAATTTTTTAAACAATTTATTATTGTTTATAACTATCTTTCCTTAGATGACTGCTAGAAAGTTGCGGGTTTTTCTGATACTTTCAGCTTTTCTTTGACTTTTTAGTTAGGAACAAATAATTACTATTAATAATAATTATATTAAATTTAAAGGAGGTCTTTCGGGTTTCAATCGTGTGCAAAACTACGAATATTGCCGACCATATAGAAAATTTGAAGAATATTTCAAATATCTGTTTTATTTCAGAAAAAAACATATTCACAAAAAAGAAAGAGATTTAAAAAAAAAGATTCTCTTTATTGTTTATTTATTTTTTGTTCATAACTAAAAAGCCAACGCAAATATATAAATTTCAGAAACAACAGCAACTTTCTAACAGTATCTAATACAAGATAGTTATCAACAATAATACATTACTCAAATAATTATGTTATTTAACTTGCATTAATTATTACCTCACTAAATGAAAAATTGAAAAAAATTGGAAAATTTCAGAAAAAAACTGCAACTATCTAACATTACTATAGAAGAAGAAAGATACAAACAATAATAATTTGTTTAAACAATTTTTTTTGTAGAATTGCAATCATTTTTACCTTGCTCTAAGTGAAAAGTGGGCAAAAAGTTGAATAGTTCAGAAAAATCCGCCACTTTCTAGCATTATTCGAAAATAATATTTTCAAATAACAATAACTTATTTAAACAATTATTTTTATTAACTTGAATTAATTATTACCTCACTCTTGGTGAAAAGTTGACAAAAGTGGAAAATTTTAGAAAAAGCCGCTACTATAGAGCATTATTATAGGAAGAAGATAGCTATAAACAATAATAATTTGTATAAACAATTATATTTGCTAAATTTCACTAACTATTAGCTTACTCTAAATGAAAAGTGGACAAAAAGTTTAAAATTTCAGAAAAAACCGCAACTTTCTTGCATTATTCAGAGAGAAAATTATTAAAAATAATAATAAATGGTTCAAACAATTATCTTTGCTAACTCAAATTAATTATTACATCACTCTATGTGAAAAGTTGACAAAAGTGGAAAATTCTAGAAAAAACTGCAAATGTCTAGCATTATTCTAGGAGAATATTATAATGAGTAATGATAAATTGTTTAAACAATTATTTTTGTTGAATTTTATTGATTATTGCCTCACTCGATTTGTAGTTATGGACAAATATGAAATAGAGAGCGAGAATAATTTGGTAAACAATCCCTTTATTTTTTGTTGAGAATATATTTTTCTGAAATAAAACAAATATTTGAAATATTCTTCAGGTTTTCTATATGGATCATAATAAATGTAAATTTTTCTTGAACTAGTTACTGAGAGTCTTTTTGTTTAAATCAATATTAATATTTATTATCTTTTCCTAACCAAAAATTCAAGAGAAAAAAGTAAAAAATTTCAGGTAAAACCGCAACTATCTATCATTACTATAGGAGAAAATACTTATAAACAATAATAATTTGTTTCAACAATTATGTTTGTTAACTTGAATTAATTATTACCTCACTCTAATTGAAAAGTGGACAAAAAGTATACATTTTTTTAAAACAAACTGCAACTTTCTAGCATTATTCTAAGAGAATATTTTTATAAATAATAATAAATGGTTTAAACTATTATTTCTGTTAAATTTAATTGATTATTGCTTATTGACTTATGTGGGTGATATTTAAAAAGTAATGTTTAATTCGTATTTCATGGCTAATTTTGAAGAGAAATGTTTGTTACAACTCGAGTTACCTAATATTGACGATTCTGAATAAAATTTACAAAAAAGTTTTTTTTTTTTCTTATGGAAAATACATTTAAACTTTATGGGGCTTGTAGAATCTCTCAATATCACTTTTAAAAAATAACTTTTTTTTGTGCATTTGAACACATTTTGGGGACGATATGGATGAAAATTGAAAAAAAAACAACATTTGGATCACTATACGAAGACACTCTGATTTTAGGATGGATTGTCCTTAAATTATTTATTGCTTTCTAAATGAACCGCGTAATTTTTTTCGAATTTGGGTCAACAATCGATTGTTTTGAATTTAGGCTTCCATACAATCTCATGATTCCTTAAATGAATCTCTGTACCTTAAGGTACATTTCTATCCTTGACTCTCTTTGCCAAATGACTACAATTACTCGAAGTTGGTTTCAGGGACATTGTAGTTGAGATCAGGTTAATGGTGCTCGGTGCAGCGACTCCAAGTACAAATAACAATTATTCAAAGTTTATGCAATTTTCTTAAGTCTATTAAACCTTTGGTGGAAACTCTCTCAACTATTGATATAACAATTGATCCAATTACACTGGAAATCCCATTTAAGTGCGGTTTCGGGTCTGCTCCTAAATGGCCTACACTTAAATTGAACACAGCATTCGCTCGCTCCGAACATAAACATTCAGGGCCGTGTGAGCCATTTTTGTTGGATTTGGACGCATGCTAACAGCTGAAGCAACCTAACGCAACTAACTAGGTGAGGGTACTGACCACTCTGTCGCTACGCTGCTGTTTGTCACGCATGACTGGGCACCGTTTCTCTTTCGGTCCCGCGGTCCCCGTATCATCAAACTGACGGAGACTGAGATTCTAGGAAAGACGTAATGGGAGGTACTTAAATAGGATTCCCAGTGTAATTCCCATTTTGATTCAAAATAATTAGCAGTCGTCCATAACGCTTTTCTAGACGATTTTTGACCCTCTCTTCTATGTGTACAGTTTTCGATAAAAATTAATAATATAAAATCATATTTTAGAAAAAACATTTTATATTAAGTTAGAATTTGTTTGAAATATTAACAAAAATATTATAGTTTTTGGCATTTAGTTAATGGAATACTTATTTCACTTTTTTTTTAATTTCTTCACTGTCCACATATGATTTCTAGTTTTGTTTATAGAAACTGTATTACTTTTAATGCTGCTGATTGTGCATTTTTTGACTATTTTGAAACGGCCTAAGAACTATGTTGAAAAAAAAGTTTCACATTAAAAAAAATAGTGGTGTGTTTCTTCCGTTCGAACAGAACTAATTTTTTGAAAATTTTAAAAATAACTATCCCATTTAACTAAATGCAAAAAACGTCATTTTTGTTGGTATTTCAAAAAATTCGAACTTTATTGTACATTATTTTTCTAAAAAATATCTAGAATAAAGAATTTGTCTTTTTGGGTAGATAATTAATCTTCTTGGTTAAAAATTCAACTAACTGAATAAAAATTGATTTTTTTGTTGAGAATTCGACTTTTTTAGTAGGAAATTAATTTTCTTGGTTGAAGATTCATCTTTTTGGTTGAAAATTCAACTTTTTTGTATAAATATCATCTTTATGTCTTGAAAATTCAAAATTTTGGATGAAGTTTATTGTCATTCTTGACTGAAAAATATTTCTTGGTTGAAAATGCAACTCTTGTTGAAAATTATCCTTTTAGATTTGAAAATTGATCTCTTTTGGCAGGAATTTCATCTTTTTTGGTTCAATTCAACGGTTGTTTACTTAAAATGAAAATCTTTTCTTGGTTAAAATATCAACTGTTACATCTTTTGTTGAGAATTCATCTTTCAAGGTCGAAAATTCAATTATTAGTTTGAAAACTAAACTATTTGTAGAAATGTTGTCTTTCTGGCTTGAAAATTCTACATTTTGGATGAAATTTATTGTCCTTATTGACTGAAAAATCTTTTTTGATTGAAAATGCGACTATGGTTGAAAATTCACCTTTTTAGTTTGAAAATACATATATTTTGGTAGAAATTTGTTTGAAAATTAATTTTTTTAACTGAAAAATTAACTACCTTATTGAAAATTCAACTTTGCGTAAAAAATTCGTCTTTTTGTATTAAAAATACAACAATCTGGGAGAAAATTCAACTGTTTTGAAGAAAATTATTTTTTTGATTGAAAATTAATTTTGAAAATTGATGTAATTTGTTGAAAATTCGTCTTTTTGGTAGAAAATTAATTTCTTTGGTTGAAAATTTTAATAATTGGTTAAAAATGTATGTGTTTCGTTGAGAAATCGTATCTTTTAGTAGAAAATTACTCTTCATGGTTGAAAATTCATCTGTTAGCTTGAAAATTCCATTATTAGGTTGAATTTTTAACTGTTTTGTAGAAATATCGTCTTTCTGGCTTGAAAATTCTACATTCTGAATGAAATTTATTGTCTTTATTGATTGAAAAATCTTTTTTGGTTGAAAATGCGACTATGGTTGAAAATTCACTTTTTTAATTTGAAAATACATCTCTTTTAACAGAAATTTAATCTTTTTTTTATTTAAGAGTTTTTTATTTAAGATTATAATCTTTTCGTGACTTTAACATCAATTATTAAATTTTTTATTTTTCAACAAACAACAAATAAACAACAACAAACAAAAAATTGGAAAAAGTCGGTTTTTTGAAAACGAGTCTCTACTGGAAAATAATGTTTTTTAAAATATTAATATTCGTCCAATGGACTCATAGTAGGCAATTTATGAGAT
Organism: Andricus grossulariae; assembly: GCA_011634705.1. NCBI lineage: Eukaryota > Metazoa > Arthropoda > Insecta > Hymenoptera > Cynipidae > Andricus > Andricus grossulariae. The sequence continues at coordinate 15,354 of JAABKJ010005937.1, read as the reverse complement.
TTAAAAAAATGCCAACTTTGAGCATCTCCTTGTAACAATATCCAATTTGTAAAAAACAAATATTTAATGCCAGAAGTAATTAAAAAATCATTTAATATTATTTAAAAATACAACGCTTCTTATAAAAATATTGTTTCTTCTTTTATACATGTAAAAATTAATGTGTAATCTTTCCGTTATTTCCCCTCTTTTCGTGAAAAATTACCCTATTTCCCCTTTTTTGAGCTCCTTTTGCACTGTGATCACTGAAAACAAATTTCCAAAATAAATGTTTTGCTTATAACATTTTTTATGAAAAATATAAAATATCTGATTTTTATAATCGTAAATCATGAAGAGTTTTTAGATACCAGCTATCATTTTTGAAAGTAAATTTCAGCAATTCTAGTTAAAAAAAAATGTCCCACAGGAGTAGACACAGTTGACTGTTTATACTAATTGTTTAGAAAAATTAAATTTAATATTAAATTCATTTTATACATTTGCTAAGTATATCTGCATTAAATATGATACACAGTGTGTTTATTTATTTTTTTCAGAGAAAAAAAATGAAATCTGAAAAATTGCCCTTTTTGCCCCACTTTTTTTCAAATAAAATTAAAAAAAAATAATACAGTAAATACCGAATCCGTCCCACTATATGGTGATACAATAAAAACTTTATCATTTTGAAAAATATTTTTAGTCTAGATTAACCTTTCAATCAAGTGTTTAGAACAAGTTTTTAGTAATATTTTCTTTATAAGCTCGCCTTCAACATATGCTTCTTCTGATAATAAACCTCTGTTACTGGATGACACCGAATTGTTTTACGATCTTTTTCAGGCTTCTAAATCGGTTGTTTTGATGAAATAAAGACACTTCAGGTATTATTAATGTTCACGTCTTGAAGCATATTCAATAAACTTCAATTATCAATCAATTTCAATATCAAAATTAAACTATCAAGCCCTAAAATTAATGAAAAACAGTTTAGTTACTGAATGACATAACAACTCAGGGACATTTAAAATTGATCATAACTTTGACAAGGTGAGACCGCCAATTGTAAATTTTAGTATGGGTTCATATTGTTCTTAGTGAAAGCTCATTACCTGAGTATCAAGTTGCCAAAGCAGTTTCAATGTTTCAATGCATTTTTTCACGTAAACTTCATTCATACTTTTAGTTTTAAATATAATTTGCAAAATTGATAAAAACATTAATAAAACTTATGGACAATAAATTTGTTTTTGAAAAACATGATAAAGTTTAAAAAAGTCCATTTTCCGTGAAAAAGAGCATTACAAAAATTATTATTTGCATAATCTTTGAAGATTATTCAAGGAAATTATATTCTAAACGATTTTCTTGAAAACGGCGAAAAAGCGCATATTACTGCTTTAGCAAATTAGTACTCAGATAAATTACCTTTTATTTGATTAAAAATTAAAACCATGTAATTAAGAAAATTATCCCTTCAAACACAAGCGTATAATATTCCAGGGACATGATACTGTCAATTTTTTGATTTCCACTCATATAATACATGTAAAAATCAGGGTTGAAATAGTGAATTATTACAGGAGTCTCATTATTTGATAGCTATATTGGTGTTGGCCCACACTGACTGTTTACTAAAAACTAGGCCAGGTGAATCGTGTGTCATCGATTTTGTCTCGCCAGAGAATAAGCCTATTGACTATTTCTTATACCCATTCTTTTTATCCGTCCTTCCTGATAAGGATAACTGCTAGAGAAAATAGAATTAATTTCATTATTATTCTTCCCCTTTCATTTTTGTTTTTATATATTTTAAAATAGCAGTCAATGGACTGGGTTTTTATTTCCTAACTAGCAATGTTTCCCACGCGCAGGAGACATGGCATTGCTAATTAATATCAAACAAATATAAAACGAGATTACAATTATTACAATTTTGGTTTTATCATAAGGGCAAATTTGTTTACAGATTAATTTGGAAAAGGGACTGGACACTTGGGAAGATACTTTCAAATTATCCAGTTTTTATTGCTTTTCTTTTAGTATTATATAGTTAAATAGTTCAATTGAGTGCCCGGATGCAATAAGGGGATAAGCGTTCGAAAAAGCAAATAATTATTTTTCAATCGTCTCGTGGTATCCAAATTTTAAAGTTATAAAAATTAGATTTTTTTAAATATTGGCTTATAGAGAATGACAAGGCATCGAATGCTTTCTTATAAAATACCTAATTTCGTCCATTTTCAATGTATTAATCTAAAAATGTCTAAAAAGTCTTCCTTGAATAGTGAGGAACAAATGCCTCACTGAAAGATTTTTCAACTTTGAACTTCCCTCGATACTTTTTGTTGGTGTGGCTACAAAAATATGGTTACCGACTGGTTTAAATTTGCAATTCATTATTATTAAACAATAGTTAAAATTCTTCTTTCATTTTTTAGTCATCGCTAGAGTATACTGCGTGTGTATACCAAATTTTAAATTGTTTCAATAATATTTGTCTGAGTTATGACGATTTGTGTTTCAAAAAATAATTGCAGTGGGGAAATATATTTTTTTTCACTTTTTAAATTTTATTATTAAAATTATTTATCGGAGAAAACCTTAAAATAGAAAAAAGTTCGGCCTTCTTATTCTCCATAAGCCAATAATTTTTAAAATTTGATTTTTCTAACTGTAAAAATCGGATATCGCGAGACGCTTCGATAATCTTTTTGTGCGTTTTCGAGAGCTTGTCCCCCTAATTGCATCCGGGCCCTCAATTTTATTTTGAATCAGGGAAATTTGTATTGCTCGAAATATGAAACTCTTAATTTCCAATTTTTTTTTTAATTTTCACCTTTTGAAAGGTATGAATTTTCAATTTGTACCTCTACCATTTTGGATATTTGAATAACAAATTTTTTGACTCTCAAATGGAAATTGCACAACAAAATTTTTTTTTCTTCTCACTAAAATTAACATCAGAAAATTGATTTATTCAGGCTTTTAGTTCCAAATATTGCAAGCCTACAATATTATACTAATGTAAATTAGGGTGGCGCTTAAAAATCGAAAGTTCAATTTTCCTTTTTTTTCTCATAGTGAAAGAAACTTACTAGAATTAAAAAAAAAGTTTTGTGATCCCGGAAAATTTTGTAAACTATTAAAATTTTGAAATTTATTCTATAGATGCCAAAATAGTAGAATTTTTTGCGTGTACTGCTTTAGGTAGCAAGTAAGAATATAAAATTGAAAATGATAAAAATATTCTAGCTGAATACAGGAATTCTGTTTTTTTTTTCTGTTTTTTTTTTCTGCGGGCGTATAATAATTTATATGAATTATTTAAATAAAGAACACCATTTTGTATGTTTTTTCTATGTTCTTCTAAATTTTGATAAATTTTTTCAATTCAAAAAATTTTTAATCATTATTAAAACCTAGAAACATAAGGTAAAATTCATAGGTTGTTTGAAGCCATTCAATCTTCAAAATAAATACCTTTTTTAAAGAACCATCAATACCGTAATTTTCCCCTTAAAATGTGTAATTTAGACAATGAAACCGCGAAAGAATTTTTCAAGATATTAAAAATTAAAAAAGATATGATTTTTTTGTTGAAAAAGTCGATTTTTGCTAAAAAAAGTTTCCTAATTTTTTTCACCATGTGAAAATGAAAAATCTGACATGAAAATTATAAAACTATGCCCTGAATATCTTGAAAAATTCAAATTCTTGGAAATAGAATTTCTGTATTCAACAGGAATTAATTTCATCATTTTCATCTTTCTATATTTTTACTTGTTACCTAAAACACAACGCAACAATAATTTTAATATAGTTCTTGCACTTTTTTTTTAATTTGAGAAAATTCCAGTAAGTTTCTGTCACTAAGACATTTCAGGTTAAAATTAATTATTCAACCAAACTATAAAATATAATTATTTTCAAACAATACAATTTTGAAAGACTTAAAAATAAAAACAAACAATTTTCAATGTTTCTATACATGCTTTCAATTCAAAATGGTTTAATATTAAAGGATTTCAGTTTGAAATCATTTATTGTTGAAAGTTTCAAGCTGAAAGCTGATCAACAAGATTAACAATTTTTAAATGTACAGTTTTCAAAGATTTAAAAAGGGGAATGTCATAAAACTTGTATGATATTTTTAATCATTCTGACATTTATATGATAAACTAAGAAGGTTAAGGTATCCAATCCTTTAAAAAATCAAATGTGGAATAAAGATATAGTGCATTGCCTATTTTTTAAAAAAGAAATTTACAAAAAAGGTAAATTTTTTAGAAAAATATTAATTTCTGAGCTCTAATCCTTAAAGCCTTATTTTCCATCAACTTGAATTACTACTTGAGCATACAAAGTAGAAAAATAATTTGTTTATTGTCCATTTTATTATTATAAACAACTTTTAAAAACATATAAAGCACTTTCATAGCGGAGAATTTTTTTCTTGATTTGATATGTGTCAAAATAGCTTATTAACCTTACTAAACTGTGGAATTCTGTCAACACTGAATAAGCAGCATTGATATAAATAATTTAAATAAACAAATAGATAATTTTCATCCTTTTTTCGCGGAAAAAATCGTCATCTTTTTTTTAAGAAAGAAATTATTTTCCGTCTTATATTTATCGAAATAACTTATCAGACTTAATAGAACTCAGCAAATTCTGGATTTAAACAAGTCTGATATATGCTATTTGCAAGGCTACGTAAAAATCGATTCTTTAGCTTAAATTATTTTTAATAAAACGAAATGCTAAATTTCAAGTTTTAAACATTTTCGAAACAATAATTAATAATTAATAATTTCGAATTGAAAGCGTTTGAAATTTAAAAAAATATCTTGAATGATTTTAAATCGAACACGTTCCAATTCAAACTGTTATATATTAGACAAAATTTTGAAAAAGGACAATATTTCGAATAAAATGAAAAGGAACTGAACTTGTATCCTTTCTGAATAAAAGCGATTAAAATTGGATAATTTGATATTGAAAGTGTTTGAAATTGAAACATTTTTTAACAGAAGCTCTCAAGATTAAAAAATGTTAGACTACAATTTTGAAAATTAGAACATTTCGTTAGAAAGGAGTTAAAATTTTATCATTTCTAATCCAATGCTTTCAAAATTGAAAATTTTTATTTCCGGTTGAAGAATCTCGAAATTGAATGATTTCGTATTAAAATTCCGAAAATAAGAAATTTCAAAACGTAAAAAATGGAATATTTTCAGATTCCAATCAAAATCATTCAGAACTGAATAATTTGAAATTTAAAGCTTTTGACATTAAATATTTTTTATTCAAAGTAATTAAAATTTGACAATTTAAAATTGAAAGTTAAATTGAATATTTCAAATTCTACTACGGAATATTGAAAATTAAATAATCCGAACTTCAATTTAAACTGAAAAAATTTGTAATCGCCAAAAATTGGGATATATTAACTTTCTTGTGCTTAAACCCTTACAAATTTCAATTATTTTAAGTAAACTTAAATCATTAAAAAATTAAGAATTTTCAAAATTCAACCATTTCAATTTTAATTACAAAATTAAAAGTAATGAATTGAAAAAAATATCAAAAGTTAACGCTCACCATGAAAATTCAGAAATAAAAAATTTGAACCGTTCAAAATTAAAGAAATTATTTATTTACTGAGATATCAATTTCAGATAGTTCAATTTTTATCTATTTTTATTTTAAACAACATAATTTTTAACATTTATATTTGAAATCGTTTAATTTTTAACTCTTCATTTAGAATTATTATTAATTCTTGAAATTTTCTAGTTGAACATTTTTCAATTTTAAACGATACATCTTTGTAAATCTTGAACTGAAAATTGATAATTTCAAGATAATAAAAAAAAAAATAAAAATAATACAAGACAAGATTGTCATAAATGATTCCAATGTTTGAAATTGCGACGTCTTAAGCTAGTTTAATTTAAAATGTTTAATATTTTTGAACATTTTGAAGTAAAAAATAACTAAATGCAATGCATGGTTCCAGAATCTTCTCATTTTTACGGCTTGGTTTTGTGAAATTATTGTCTTAATTTTCTATTGTTTTGAATCTATTCTGAAGGCATTTAATTCAAGATTATTTAATTACAAATTCATTACACTGAAAATTGTGGAACTATCAAGCCTTTAATCTGATATTCTACGATTGAATTTAAATAATTTTTATGTGAAACTATTAAAATTGGTGAATTTGACATTTTCATTAATTACATTAATTTTCGCAGTTCAAAATGGAAAATTTTTAAATTATAAACCTTTATAATTGAATTATTAAAAAAAAGAACCGGAATGGTTAACAATTAAAAATGGATGGGGTTAAGAATTAAAAAATTAAAACTTATGTAAGAAAAAAATGGAAAATTCAGTGTTTAACATGAAAATTTAGAACTCTAAAACTGTAACTGTTTTAATCGTATAATTTTTAACACTTAATTTGGAATTATTATTCATTCTTTAGATGTTCCAACCAGATACTTTTCAATTTTAAATTATTCATTTTTTAAATGATCACCTAAAAATTGGACAATTTGAAGATATTACATTGAAAATTAAAAATTAAAAAAAGATACAATTCAAGATTTGAAATGTTTAACATTGTGGAACATTTTCAAATCAGAAGTAATGCACTTTTCAGTGCCTTATTCTAAAATCTTCTCATTTTAAGGCTTGAATTTGAACAATTATTTTGCTTAATTTTTCATTGTTTTGAAATTATTCTGGAGGCATTATTTCAAGATTGTTTAATTTAAAATGCTTAAAACTGAAAATTGTACAACTGTCAAGTCTGTCAATTTGATATTCTACGATTTCGAATAATTAAAAAACTAGACAATTTTTTGCGTTTAAAATTTAAAACAAACAATTTGGAATATTTAAATCTAAAATTCATTAATTTGAAATTGACTAAAATTGAAACCAATCAATTTAGCATATTTGAACCTAAAATTATAGAATATAAAATTGACTGTCAATGGTTTCAACATCAAATTTTGCAATTTGGAAATATTTTATGTTCCCTGACATTTTTAATATTTGAATTTTAAGTTATAATCGATTCGGGAATATTTAAATTTAAAATTGTTGAATCATTGAGGCTATCACTTATAAATGATTGTACAATATTAGCAGACAAATTCTCAATATAAATCTAAAATATTTCAGGGTGGCCTCTAGGAACAAAAACAAATTTCTGGTCATTTTTTAGTTATCAAAAATTTGTCCAGGTCATTATTGATGCTTATGTTCGATAGAAAGAGCATGAAGAACATTAACATAACTGTAGTGAAAAGAACATTTTTTAAATTGATATTAAAAGAGTTATAAATCATTAAAGAACAATATCTAAAGAGCAAAATTAATAACTTTGATAATCAAGGGGACAACATCATGTTGAAGACAATTTTATATAAGTCACATTGACATGATAGAAAAAGTCGCGAGACAAAAAACAGACTAAAAGCGAGCGGAAGCATAGGAGTTTCATTGTGGAAATAATGAATGAATAATTGATTATTATATAATAATGATAAATTTAGGTGATGTTTTTAATTTGAAGATTATAAAACTATCGAATCATTATGGAATGTGAATTAAAACTAGCTGAAAAGTAATATTTCCGGATCAACTCACCCGACTTGATGGGTCTCCGACTATTTGGAATGACAGGATTGGTAGACGACTTGATGATCGGCGTAGTGGGCAGCTTGTTCCTCAACTCACGAATCAATTTATTATCCTTGAGAGAATTTTCTTCAACATCGCTGTCACTATCGGTCGAGCTGATCAGAGAAACCATAGTGACAACATCAGTCATCCGATTTTCAAAATTCAGCCTACTTCCTCTACTACCACGAGGTCTCTCCTGGCAATCATTATCTCCATCCTTAGATCCAATTGCAAATCCTCGTCTTTTTCCGCTTTTCGTTCGCCTCTTGATTGGTGCTGATTTTATCGGACGATGGGAAATGGCACTCTTTATAGGATGCTCGTTATCGCCAGTTACCACTCTCATGGTATCTTTCCTTTCGTGCAACTTCAATTCCAATTTATCGGAAAATTCATTCTTGATTGTAGGTGCATCTATGACGATGTTGACTTGAGTCCTGCCTGATGAGGCACTCATTGCCCGACGAATCGGAGGAGCTGAACTTGTTCTTCTAAATTTTGGTTCGTTCGAAGTAGACACCTTGTCTGCCACTTTCAAAGTCATCGTCTTTTCGATAATGGGCCCAACGAAGGCCTTGTTGAGTCCACTTTGAAAGATAGCGCGTTTCAATTTCGCTGAAGAAACTGAAGCAGCCGAATCCTCCTTGCTTGGGTTTGATAAATTCGGAACAGGAACTTCTTCAGTTGTGTTGGTCCAGTCAATGTTGATACAGGATTTCTTCTTTTCGATTGTGCCCGATTCTTCAGGAGTTTCCTTTCCTTCGATCTTCTTAACATTATTGGATTCGTCCTTCAATACCTGATGAGTGGATCCTTGGTTGGATGCCTGATTATTTAGGTTTGCCTTGGGCTTAAAAAAAGATTTCCCAAAAGTCTGGAGGGTTTGATCATCTTCCATCGGTTGGTAACCCGCTTCCTCATTTTTAATTTTTGATTCAACTTCACTTGACTTAATGTCTATTTGGGTTTCAGTTTTGACTACTGGAGTCGATTGATTGTTTTTAGGTTTTCCAAAAGCAGCAATAATCTTGGGACCAGGGTTCTGCACTTTCTGAAGCTCTAGACGTCTTTTCTCAAGGTGTCTTGGAAGAGGAGTGGGCGGAGCTGTAACACTCCTAGAGGTAGATAGCTGCGAATCAGATCGTTCCTCGACAGTATTGTGAGCCAGGAATATATCAATATTCGATTTATTTTCCTCTCTCTGTTTCCAGGCGAGTCGCAGTCTCTCAGCAAGTTCTTGACGAGAGTAGAGGATCGTGGCTTTCTCTGTAATTGAGGGTCTGGAGGAAGTTTTTAAGTTTCTAGCCGTTGGTGGTCTCGATTTTCCAGGAATCTGTCGAGCGACGATTTCAACCTGGTCCTCACTTTTCGATTTTTGTTCGCCCCATGCGATTCGAATTTTGGGTCGATCAATGTCAGTTTTTGGACTTCCACAAAATCGTGAGCGGATAGGGTTTGTGTAAATTTGGAGAGGTTTTTCCTCGTCAGCGGATCGCTGACGTCGGATTTGTTGACGACGAGGAGGTTGTTGAAGAGAATGTTGCCTTATGGGACCAGAAGATCTTCGGGGTGCTGACATTTTTCGAATTTTTTTAGTTGGTCCTGAGAAGAATCTTATGTCTTGATCTGGAAACTACATCCTATGGAGGTTTCATGTTATTAGACATTTTAATTGTAAAATAGAAAACAAAAATGCGCGCTGTGCGCATGATTATTATTTTTTTGTCTCACGTAATTATTAAAATAAAATATAAAATTAATATCAATACAAAGCTTTTGCATTTCATATTATCTATTATCTAAAATAATAGAAAAGAAAAGACAATATTGTCGGAAAGCTGATTGGCTTTTCATTATTTGAAGTTTTTTATATCTTAAATTGGAAATTTTGAAAATTGAATGTACAAATAATCCCGTTAAATAAGAAAAACCATAGAAAACCTAATGCGAAGTGAGAAACATGTATGATTATTAAATACTCTTGCGCGGTTAAACTAAAACTTTTAAATTTTTTTAACAAATTATTGAAAATTGTATACATGTCTTATGTTAGTGCTTTTTGCTGGAAATTAGTATTATTGAAAAAGAATTTAAATATAAAATCACAAAGTTTCGAAGAATACTTAAAATTTCTAAATAAAATTATGTTGTGTTAGTTTTTTTCAAAGGAAATGAGCATTTTTAAACAAAAATCGTCATCAGGATTCTCAATTTTCGACAATTTCAGGTTATGTTATTGTTTTGTATAGGAAATGGCCATTTTTAATAAAAAAATTAGATTTCAAAGATTACAAATTTTTCAACAATTTACATTTTTTGGTTTTGTTAGCGTTTTTTTACCGAAAATTGAAATTTTATACAAAAATCATTAGATTTTAAAGGTTTATAATTTGTTAACAATTTTAGGTTGCGTTATCATTTTACACCAAAAATTGGTATTTTAAAACAAAAATCATTATATAGTTCGAATAAGATTTGCAATTTTTGAACAGTTTCAGGTTATACGATTATTAGCATTTTGTCACAGGAAATCGGTTATTTTAAACAAAAACAATTAGATTTCTTAGATAATTTACAATTGTGAACAATTTTCGGTTATATTAAATATATAAAATATTTACACTTTTCAAAAAATCTAGGTTATGTTGGTGTGTTTAACCTGAAATCGGTTTTAACAAAAAATTGTATTTTTCAAATGCAATTATTTCTGTTTAAAATAATAAAATTCACAAGCTTGAACGATTTCGTATTATATTTGTGTTTTTTGTCGGAAATTGACATTTTTATCAAAAAATCAATCATTTACAAAGAAGGTCGATAATTTTTTGACAATTTTAAGTTATACGTTAGCATTTTAGTTCTAATATTGGTATTTTTAGTAAAAAATCATTAGATTTTACAAAAGGTAACATTTCTTTGGTTTTCGATATAGATTTACAATTTTTCACAATTTAAAACTGTGTTAACGTGTTTCACAGGAAATCGGTTATTTTGAACAAAAATCATTAGATTTCGAAGAAGATTTACAATTCTGAAGAATTTTCTGCTATGTTATTTTAGTGTTTTTTGTTTGAATTTTTGGTATTTTCAATAAAAAATTATTAGATGTCAAAGAAGATTTGCAATTCGCAATAATTGTTTGTTACGTTATGTTCGTATTTCTATCGTAAATTATTTCTGCTTTTAAACAAAAATTATTGGATTTTAAAGAATATTTATATTATTGCTTTTAAACTTGCTATTGTTAATAAAAAATCAATATATAGAGTATCTTAGAGTTTTTCACCGTAAATATTACTTTAAACAATAATCATTTGGCTTTAAAAGTTAAACATATCATTTTGAACAACTTTAGATCATGATAGTGTTTTTCGGTCTTACGTCGCAAATTGGCATTGTTGAACAAAAATGCAACTGTTTTATTGTCTATATTTTATATACAAATATTATACATTAATTCTGAAGTTAAGATATAAATCATAAATTATCAAAAATCTGTCTTAGCTTTTCTTTTTTATTATTTGAGATAATAGATACTCTAAAAAAAAAAATAATAAAAATATTAATTTTATATTTTAATTTAAAAATTGCATGAGAGAAGAGAAAATAATAATGGAAAAAGTTGAATTTCAGAGAACACTTCATCATGTTTCCAAATATAAATATAGAATTCAACAGAGTTTGTTAATAGTTGAAGAGGGTTAGTGGAAATCGAAGATGATAGGTTATTAGAAAAGGGAACGAAACAATAATTTAAAAATATAGCAAAGAATCACGAAAGGTAGAAATAAAAATCAGCAGCAAGTTAAAGTCAATATTATAACTCTAGGGCTAGTATATTTTAATTTGGAAACTTATCAATAAATATTCAATTTTTAAAATTTCCCGGGTGTCTCGCGAATACAAATTTGAGACGGGAATCACACTTAAAGTTTTGGAAAATATTAATTTTGAAAGGTTTCATGAATTTGTTTGGTTGAATATTCAACTATTTTGTTAAAAATTAATTTTTTTTGTTCAAAATTTAACTATTTTATTGAAAATTTCTTTTTTTGTTTGTTTGAAAATTAATTTTTTTTACTGAAAATTTAGCAGTACTCTATTTTTGGTTGAAAATTGATCTTCTTTTAGTGAAAAATTCATGAATTTTGTTAAAAATTAGTCTTTTTGGTATAAACTTAATGATCTTTCTTGAGAAATTCATCTTTTTGGTATAAAATTAAATTGCCTAATGAAAATGATTTTTTTGTTTGAAAATTTATATTTTCGGATTGAAAATACAAATGTTTCTTTAAAAATTCAAGTATTTTGTGAAAAATTCGTCTTTTTTTTTAATGAACTTAACTCTTTTTGATTTAAAATTAAAATATTTTTTTTACTGTAAGTAATAAAAAAGAATTAATTTTTTTTAATATTTGAAATATCGACTATCGGAGTTTTTGTTTAGAATTCATATTTTCTTTTTTTTTTTGAAAATTCCAGTACACTAGTATACAGTATACTATTTCGTTAAGAATTTTATTTTTAGTAGAGAATTCATTTATGTCATTTAAAACTCAACTGCTTGTTACAAAATTAATTTTTGTGTTGCAAATTCATATTTTATTGTTAAAAAATTTAACTATTTTGTAGAAAATTCGTCTCTTCTTGTAAAAATGTTATCTGTTTTGGTTAAAAATGACACTGGTTCGAAAATAATCTCCTTTCTTTAACAATTCAAGTATTTTGTTGAAAATTCGCCTTTTCAAAAAAATAATTTAAAATCTGAAAGGATTTTTAAAAAATTCAAGCAAATGCGGATTTTTAAAGATATTTAAACAAAATTTAAAAGATTATCAAGAATTTCGAAAGGTGTCTAGAGAACAAAAAAGTTTTCTTAAGATTCATGGGAAAATTTCTTATGATTTTTTATTTTGAAAAATGAATTCTAAGAAAAAATTGAAAAAAATTTCAAAATCAATAACAAATTTGAAAATATTTGAAAAAATGTAAAAGAAAATCTAATTTTTTGAAGATTTTGAAGGGTTTTAAGAATCTTGAAGGGTTTCAAGAATTTGTTCGGTTAAGGATTCAACTATTTTGTTGAAAATTCTTTTTTTTCAATTGATTTTCTAACTGAAAATTTAACTATTCCATTTTTGGTGGAAAGTTGATCTTTTTCAGTTAAAAACTCATGTATTTTGTTAAAAATTAATCTTTTTTTGGTCGAAAATTAATTTTCTTCATTGAAAATTCATCTTCATGGTGATAAATTTAATTACTTAATGAAAATTATGTTTGTCTTTATATTCATATTCTCGGATTGAAAAAATCATCAGTTTGGTTAAAAATTCAACTGTTTTGTTGAAAATTCGTCTTTTTTGGATGAATTCAACTCTTTCTGATTTAGAAATAAACTCTTTTTTAGTTGAGACATCGATTATTATTTTTTTTGTTGAGAATTCATGTTTTTTGGTTTAAAATTTATGTGATTAAAAATTCAAGTACTTAGTTTAAGATTAATTTTTTTTTAATTCATATTTTCGAATTAAAAACTTAAACTATTTTGCAGCAAGTTTGTCTTTGTTGGCAACTGGTTGAAAAATTAATTTTTTTGATAGAAGATTCAACTATATTGTTGGAAATCCGTCCTTTTTCAAAATTCATTAAAAATTTGAAAAGATTTCAAAAAATTATTAAGAAAATGTGGATTTTTGAAGATTTTGAAAGAAAATTGAAAAGCCTTTTAAGAATTTAGAAAGATTTCAAGATAATAAAATTGAAAGAAGTATTAAAAGATTTTAAATGATTTCCAAAAAATTACAAACAATCAAAAAAAATATTTTAAAGCAAAATTATACGATTTTGCAAATTGCTGAATTTTAGAAAAAATTCGAGTAATTTTAAGAGATATTTAGAAGTTTTGAAAAGATTAAAAAATAATTAAAAATTTGCAAAGCATTTCAAAAAATTTAAAAGGAAATGTAGATTTTTGAAGACTTGGAACAAAAAATGATGATATAAGTTTTTATAATAAACATTTTTTATTTTAATATTAAGTGAATTTTACATTAAAGACGTTATAAATACATGTAATTATAATTAAACTGCCATAATAAACAAAAAAATCTTCCGTAATTATGCTCATTTAATATAATTAATCATTAATTAGTCACTGACCAATTAGAATAGCAAAAACAGTTAACCACACCGGCGCATATAATTAGGACATAAAAATTATTGTATTATATTTTCCATATTATGTGTAAACAATCGTTTTGAATAATTAACTGAAGAGGGCTACCATTGTGTGCCGAAATGTTTGAAGCAATTATAATCGACTTGTATACATTTTTTACTCGAGTATTTACGGTATCCAGTCGCGACACCATCAATTACAAAAATATTATTTTCTCTAAATATTATAAGATATCACAATGCATAAAATCACACGCAGGAAAACACCTTATGTTAAATGCATTTTATTCGCGCTTCTAGTCAGAAAAGTCAGAACACTCAAAAAACGATTTGGTTGAAACAACAAAATTGTTACTGTTTCAACCACAGAATATGGCTATTATACGGACAACAAAGTATTTGGTTGACCCAAATAAATTTTTTGGTTGTTTTAATAAAATATTTTGGTAGATGGAGTATTTGGTTGGTTCAACAACAAAATTGTGTTGGGTCAATAAAATATTTTGTTAAATCAACTAAAAATTGTTTGATCTAAGGAAATTTTCATGCACTCTCTAAATCCGAATTAGTAGAAATTTTACTAATGCAATTAGTAGCATTGTATCTGCCTGTTAAATTAGTAATTTTGTCAGTTTCTACTAAATGAAATGGTAAGATTTACATTACTAAATGAATTAGTGAGGGTGTTCTACTAATCTGCTTAGTAGTGCCGATTTACTAATTCAATGAGTAGCAATGAATTACTGTGGAAACATAATTTAATCATTTTTTAAATACTTTCTGCTGGTTTTTGATTTTTAATTGAGAAACGATAATGTTTTCATAATTTATATTCTAAGTTTATATAATTATATTAATAATAATTGTGTATGAACGATGTAATATTTAAAACTAAAGCGGTATTGGGATCCGCTGCGCTGCAATACACCACCTATTTTTTCAGTGCGGCCAAAATGTGAACTCATGAAATCAGGTAAAATAACAGCGTCCTCAGAAATTAAAAAATTAAAATTATTATTATTGTATAAAATCTTGGATAGAAAATAAAATGAGATTTATATTACAATTTTAATCATTTGTTCGAAGTGAAAAAAATTGGATTGTCATAAAATCATTGTATCGATGATTTTTAAGTCTTTTTTCATGTTTCAAACTTGTCACTTTTGAGGGAGCACTTATAATCATCAGATCCAGTTTTCCTAAGCGAAAAAAATGATTATTTAACCTAAATTTTAAACAGAATTAAAAACTCTTTTGTCTTCAAAAAAGTCTTTTTTGAACCACTGTATTGGTAAACTTCGGTTAAGTTAAAATAAAAGTATCTACATAAATAATTTTAATAATAATATATTATTATCTTTTCATTGTAAATAAAAATTGTTTAAATAAAATAAAAATTATATATTAATTAATTACACAGATCTGCAAAAAATGGATTGCGATTGTTGTTGGCCAACTAAGGGTCATTTCCGATGTAATTTTCTGCGTAGA
>JAABKJ010005936.1:0-22476 GCA_011634705.1 Andricus grossulariae | reverse complement strand
CAAATGATGGTGTGTAGAAGTAAACTTCTTCCACCAGAAGTTCTTGATACCATCTGGTCCTGCAGCGGAAAAGTTCTTCGTGCGTCTAAGTGCTTTTTTCACCTCTACGGCAGTGATTGATAAACATTCCTCCTCAGATGTTATGAGGTTGTTGCAAAACTCCGTGAAGCAGCTTTGACTTGTTCAGTGTATGATTGAAGATCCTTAATTCTTGAACGAACTTTTGAACCCTTTTCGTGAACAGTCTACCAGATGTTATGTAGTCAATTACACACTGAATACGGGACGCATTCTGTCTTGCCCATCCAATCTTCTTGTTCGGTTGGTACAAGCGTCTTTGGGTTTATTCTACCATCGTCGGTTTGAGCCTTCGATTTGAATCAGCCAATGCTCTCGCAGCACCATAAACCTAACAACTGAATGTCCAGAGGTCGGACTCCTACAAGATATCCTCACTAAGGGAGCCATCCATTTCAGCCAGATCTTTGGGCTCAGGAGAAATCTACATGTCAATGTTCCTCTTTGTCCTGAAATCGCTATCATCTCTCAGAAAGTGTTTGCTTCCCGCGGTTGGTCTTAATTTTGCTTCCTCATCTTCTTTTACAGCTTGTTCAAGCAGCTTTTGGGGAGGCGCTCCACATACATATCCATTTTTCAAAAGGTAGGCGTGTTGATTTCGTAAAGACTGATGCGAAACGTGCTGAAGCTCTGGGTGTTTCTGGCACCATTGAGTGTGCATACGCGCCATTAAGCCTCCAGGAACAGGGATAATGCTTGCATCGTAGCAGACTAGCACGTCATCCTTGAGTTGATTCGTCCACTCAATGTGGTCGTTTCGCTAGTTCGTCGTCGTGCTTCCATTTAAATTATTCTTTGCAGCACCCCGAGCTCTAGAGTGATCGGTACTATATATATTATCTTTATATGGTAGTAGTTTACATATAGTGGACAAGAAAATGATATATTTTTATTTGTTTAATCAAGTTTTCTGTATAAAACAAATAAAAAATCTTAGTATTTTTTTACTATATATAAACTATATATACAATAAAAAAATGGTTCCTCAGCCAATAATTATTATTTATTCATTAGAAATACAATAAAAAATATTTTGTTCAATGAAAGGTTTTTTTTAATGTGCAAAATATTTTTTTTTCATTATTGTTATTTTAAAAAAGAATGAATTTAAACTAACAATACCTCATCGGAAAAAATATTTTATAATTTGTTTACTATGTATTGAATAATATTTTTTGAAAAACAATTTTTTTATGTGATTGGAAAGCATCGGACTTTTTTCAGTGTTGATAATGTCACACTCTACGGAACCTTATTTTTCCGGACTTTTTAGTTGTCCTAGTTTTACTTCGTACATTTTCAAATCAAAAAGTACTGTTTCCAAAGCTTGGATCATTTAAATTAAAAGCTTTTGAAATTGCACATTTTTGACTTTGTAATTAAACTATTTCAAATTTATCCGTTTAAAATTAAACGATTTCTAATTTATCAATTGTAGATGTAAGTTCCTCGAGCATACAAAATTTACAATTTCAATTAAGATATAAAAAATATGGTTATCTAAAATTCACTAATATTTGACGGTGAAAGTCTTTAAGAATAAAAAATTCCGCTTTCATTATGTTTTTTTTCAATTTGGTTAAAAACAAGCATCTGTCAGGCGTAAGTTATCTCATAAAGATATAAATTACGAATATAAGAAATAGGTTTTTTGTCTCATAAGTAAATTGAGGTAAAATAGATTAGGTGTGCAAATAATGCTAACGTTTCTCTCTGAAGCAATAACTTGTAAAGAAGTTTCGTTGGTAAAGGCGACCTAGTCATGTACAAACTACGTTCCCTTAACGGTGGGGAAATTTTGAATTGAAGGCGCTTACAATTAAATAATTTTAATTCAAAAACGATGCTCTTTGTATTATTAGTTGTGTTGAACCTCGTGGAAAAAGTATTTTCCATGATATGCACCATACTGACAATGAAGGAAGTGACTTTAGAGCAGCCCATGCTATTTGTACTTTATAATGCGTAGTGTCATACTTTGTACACAATCTTAGTGAAAAAATGCTTTATAAGTGTTAAATGATGAGTTTCTTTAATCCTGTGATTGAATGTACATAATTGTTTGAATATAGTTATACAGATCTACATTTGTGACAATATACAAAATAATAGTATCAGGATATCTAGGAGACATCTTTCACATATTTATTTGACAATGGGACATTCAGGGTATCCTCAATATATCTTGAGATGCGCTCGGAATCATAGAAATATCGAGATATCCGCCCTATAGATATTATTCTTCGCGATATACCCAGGATGTATTGTTATGTGCAGAGGACGTCCTAGGAAGTAAGTGTATTTAGAAAAATAGTTATCTTGAATTGAAATAAACAAAAGAATATTTTTCTTTGATTCAAAGAAATTTGCTTTAAATCGAAGAATGTTTTTACTGATTGTGGGATGACCCGTTGATATCCCCCGCTGATGGGTGTGCTACTAAAGCTGAACTATACATAGGGCCTTTTCCTTCTGGTATATATATGGTAACACTGTTATTGGCTGGGAAAAAATGGGGTGCACGATAGGCATATCTAAATTCGAAATATTGGAAATAGTTAGCTGCAAAATGATGTTTATTTTTGACACGTAGTTCAGCATACTTTGGAACACGATGAACAGGTGTCTGATTGTCAAATGGATTTATTGCTTTGAGAATCGTGCAAAAATGACCCATTTTTGTTCGTATATCAGCATAATAGGACGGAAGCGGATCATGCGTCGCTGGCCGAGGGCGCATCCAGGTGGGTATGTTAATGCTTCGGTCCTCCTCTTCAAGAATTCCTTCAAAAGTAGAGCCATCCCACATTTCTACAACAAGTTGGTTTGGAATAACATTTGGAAATCCACCTGCACCTAATTTTGTGAGAAAAAAGGATTTTATGAGGTTTTTGTATACCAGTATAACTTAAAATTTTAATAGTTTTGAAAAATTACTGGCCAACAATGTGAGTTATGAATTCAGGTTAAAAAAATAGGTCGTTTTTATGTTCGCCGAAATTCAGTGAGCGTAGAATAAAAATTTTTGTGAACCCAGTCTTCCTTTTTTAAAATATAAATATTATAATTTAATCTAAAACTGTAATTCAAAACCCTGATAAACTAAGGTTATAAGTTGAAACTAAAATTATTTTTAAATTTGACTGTGAAGACCGTTCTTAAAGCATCTGCGACTTTGATGAGAAATAATCCTATATAATTATAATTTTATCATAAATAAATATATCATTATTGTTGTTATGATATTATATTGTGATTTCAATATACATAATATAATAAATATTTGATTCAGAAACTGTTTCAGTTCAACTTCGTCCAATTGTAAATTGGTCGAACAACGTTTGCTCTATCGAGACCTCAATTCTACACGGAAAAAATGTATTGAGTGAGATTCACTCTACAATTTTCGTATGATTTAGGATCAAAATTCTTTCAAAGGTTAATAGGACAATGTTAATCTTTTCCCAAATAGCTTTACGTCCTAGCTTTACACAAATTAGCGGAATCTTTTCCAATAAATTTTTTCCGATTAAGAACTTTAAATTTAAAATTATTCAAATTTTAGCTCTGAGAAAATTTGAAAATAAAAAATTTCAGGATTGTGTACCTAGGAGTAATATTTTTTAGGAATAAAATCTTCTGAATAAGAATTTTTCAATTTTTGCAAACGTTTCAATCTTTCAAAAGTTTCAAATAATAAAGGAAGAAATTTTCAAATATTTAAAAAATCTATAACGTAATAAATTTGAACATTTAATTCTGCGTTAATATGTATATATTGATATTATTATGATATTAATGTCAATATTAAAATTATTATAATGTAATGTAATATAAATTTAAATAAAGATTAAATCATGTTTCAACACGACGCCATTACAGGGCCTAAAATGTTGCATAGTCCGACACACTTTGTGTTGTCCGAATTTAAAAGTGTGTAGTCCGAAATAAAAAAGTGTGCAGTAGAAAACGAACTTTTTTCTCAAAAAATTCCAATATTTTAGGCTAATATTTTCAAATGATTAAAAATAAATCAAAATTCCTATTTCTTTATCGCATGCATCACAGTTTCCCCCCGTTTTTTCTCTTTTCATCTTATTCTCGTTTTCCACTAAAATACGAAGTGAATAAATAGAACCTAATAAGAAAATCGAACTATTTTTGGCTGTGGGTTTATCACTTTGGTTGAAGATGTAATTATTTTGTCGAAAATCCCTTTTTTTGGTTGAAAATTAATTTTTTTGGACATAAAATTTAACTTTTCCAGTGGAAGATTTACCATATAAGTTTAAAATTCATCACTGTTCGAATATGTAACTTACTTCTTGAAAATTTGTCTTTTTTGGTGAAACATTATTTTTCTTGGTAGAAAATTTATCTTTTAGTTACAAATTTAACTATTTAGTTGAAAATTAACATTTTTGTTGAAAATTCATATTTTTGAGTAAAAATTAGACTAGTTTGTATAAAACTCGTCTGTTTCGCTTAGAAATTAAACAATTTGGTATTTTTCTTATTTATTTTGACTAAAAAATCTATTTTGTCATTAATTGAAATTTTTTAGTTTTGTAAATACAACAGTTTGGTTCTCTGTAAATTTGAATCAGTAAATTTGTTTACTAATTTCAATTTGTGACTGAATTCAAGCTATGAATGAGCTTTTTTTATTAGTAAATCAGTAAAACTTACTTAATCATCAGTTGAAATAACTGATTCCTAGCTAGAATTGAATCACTGATTGATTTCAATAAGGATTCAACTATTTTTTCCAAAATTTATCTTTTCGGTTTTAATTTAACTGTATTTGACATAAAATAAAAGTCTATTTTTGTTTAAATATCAGATATTACACTTATCGTTGAGAATTCTTCTTTTTTGTTTGAAAATTAAAATAACTTCCCTAATAGAGAAACCATTTATGCCAAAAAGTAATTTCTCATTTTAGATGAAGAATCATCATTTTATTCAAATATTCATCTCTGCGGTTGATAACGTAACTATTTATTAATAATTAAACTATTTTGTCGAAAATTCGACTTTTTCGGTAGAAAATCAATCAAATTGCAATATTTCTAATTGAAAATTTAAGAACTTAGAGCGCTTGAAGTTGAATTCAAAATATTGTTAAATTTTCGAACGTTTCTGAAACTTTGGTACAATGAAATGTTTAATTGTTTTATGAAACTTTCGACGTTTCAGTGAAGCGTTTCATTGACTCATATCCCTAAAAAAGGGACTATTTATACTGAAATTTACGTACAAATAGATATATTTTTCTTTACACATAGATACTGCCAAATAGTAATTATAATATTATATTGTAATTATAATGTTATATTATATACTTACAATGAAAATGAAAAAAAAAATGTCAGGAGTAGAATTCCAGTAATAATCTGCATTTTTTTAATTACAGAGAGAATTATAAACAATTACCAACCGATTTTCAAGAATTGTCTATGAAAAGTAATTTGATAAGTGGCTTCTGTATACACCAACTCTATTTATTGTTCAAAACAAATAGAGTGGAAGGTGGTGATCTCAAGGCTTTGTGTTAACAATGGCAATAATTCAAAGAAAGTCTTTACATAGGAGGAATTTTATATTCAGACAATTTAAAATCCAAGTTCTTTTACTTTTATAACTTTTTATTTGAGTTTTCTATTTTCTATTTGAAAATTTTCAAGCCTTTAGATATTTTAATATTCGATAGCTTTCATTAGAGCTCGAGTATTGCCTTTTGCGGCAAAATATGCAGGATTCTAAAGAATTACAATTTTGAATTCCAAAAAATTCTAGCTTCATTAATACAACTTTAAAAATTCGACAAAATATGCCGAAATCGAAAATCAAAGGGTGAGCCTTGTGATGTTTCATCCCTATATCTGTATCCCCTCCCCAATCCGGGAAAATTGGAAAGGGCGTAGACTGTGACCGAATTCTTTGGAATTCCAACAAGTTTAAAAAAATATTTGCGATAAATTATGCGGAAATAGAAAATTGAAGTTAATTCCAGTGCTTCGATACTTTTTTTCCTGGAAAATATTTTAGGATTTAAACCGGAGAGGAATTTGAAAATCACTTTTTACCTTCCTCCATATAATTCAGTTATCTAATAAATATTATTTATTCATTAAGAATGTAAAAACAATAACATTTTCAACTTAAAATTACCTTTAAAAACATTTTTAAATTGAAAAAATATTTTATTGTTATATTTTTAATACATAAATAATATTCATAAATAACCAAATTTTTTTAATTGTCAAAATTCAGGAATCATCTAGTGTTGGAAATTTTACTGTATTCGATATTTTATTATTTGGCAATTATCAGTCGAAAATGATCTATTTGCGTAATATTATAAACCAGCGGGAATATTCCAGTCTTGGAAATTTTTCTTTTCGAAATTTTGCGTCGTCGCTTTAAAACAAAAAACTAAAAAATACTATTTTTAATATTCAGAAAATTTCATATTAAAACTGTATGTAATTCAAAATTCTCAACTTCGTAATTTGACCATTACAAATGTACGCAATTAAAATTCATCGATTTCTAATTTATCTTTTGTAAATATGTAAGTTTATTAAACATGAAAAATTTTTAGTTCGATTTTTCAGCCTATTTAAAATTTTATTGAAGATAATTTGAATGCAGAAGACTTTGAAAATAGAGAATTCTGCTTTTATGATGTTGCTTTTAAAATTATTTGAGGAAAACAAGTGTCATCAGGCATGCGTTATCTCCTACAGGTCAGTAAATAAAAAGCTGTACCAATTTAGGGGGCTAAGATCTCTAGACAGGTCAAAAAGTAAATATAAGTTTTTCGAATACAAAAAAACTTTTAATTGTGCATATAAAAAATATGACTATTTAAAATTTAACAGTCTTTGACGGTGAAAGACTTTAAGAATAAAATATTCCGCTTTTGTATTTTTTCTTCATAAATTTAATTAAAAACAAGCATCTGTCAGACATATATTATCTTATACAGATAAAAATTACGAGTATAAGAAAATGATTATTTTTCTCATAAGTAAAGTGAGGTTAAATAGATTAGGTGTGTCAATAATGCTAATGATTCCATTCTTAAGCAATTACACGTAAACACGTTTTGTTGGCAAAGGTGACATCGCCATGCGCAAACTACATGTCCTTGACGCTGGAGAAATTAAAAATTAAAAGTGCTTAAAATTGAGCAATTTTAATTGAAAAATAATGCGCTTTGTATATTATTTATTGCGTGGCCTCTTGTGGAAAATCCTTCAAATATGCACTGCAATACTGACATTGAAGGAATTGGCTTTAGAGCAGCCTCTTGCTGTTTGTACTTTACAATGCGGAATGACATTATACTTTGTAAACAATATTAGTAAAAAATGCCTAATGATAGTTGAATTATGAGTTTATTTGATGATATGTTTGAATGTACAGAACATAGATATACAGATATACATTTCTGGGAATATACAAAATAATAGAATTGAGATATCTAGGAGACATCCTTCACATATTTATATAAAAATGGGACATTATTGGGATATTTTCAGGATATCTTGACACACACTGGGAATATCCCGCAGATATCGAGATATCCACCATGTTATTATTTTTGGCGATATCCTTAGAATGTCCTGTGATATGCAGGGGACATCCTAAGAGATAAGTGCACTCAGAAAAATAGTTGTCTTGAAAGAAAGAAATCGTTCCTTCAACAGTCCAACAATGGTTTGCAAATATAGATATTCATTTTAAATTAAAGAAAAATTTTAACTGCAACAAAAATCCATTTCTTTGGCTGAGAGTCAATCGATATTTTTCTTTGATTTAAAGAAATTTTCTTTAAATCTACGGATGTTTTTGTCTAAGTGTGGGATGTCTTGCTATAGATAGGACCTCTTCCTTGTGGTACATCCTGGGATAGAAAATTTCAGGATTTTTTCTGATGGAATAGATGTTGTGTTTCCACTACTACGACTCCTCACTCAGCTGTAAGGAGTCGTAGTGGTGGAAATGCTACATCTGGTCCGTCAATAAAAATCCTGAAATTTCTCATGAGGGAGGAGAAAAATGTTGTTGAATGAGTTTCTTTTCTTCTTTTTTTTCTAAACGTAGTTTTATTCATTTTTCTTCTCATTGTTACAAGTTTTACATTCATTATTTTCTTAGTATCCTTCTGTAAAGTTGATTAAAAGCTCGAATGTCTCAACAAATCCTGTCTTCACGGAAACAATTTATGACAGGCTTCGTAAAAGATCCCAAATTCATCGGCCGTTTTGTAGAATTTATATTACCATTCTATGTAACATACGACTTTTCACATAAAGTCAAAAATTATAATTATGTTAATTGTAAGATCAGTTTTAATGAATTAAGTTACTAAACTTTTATCTTCGAAACTGATTATGAAATACAAATATCTCAGAAAGATAAGTTTATTTTCAGCTTCGCAGAAATTTCCATCCCATGACTAAAAATTTGTTCTTATTACTCAACCAACACGTAATATTTATTCATGTTCTTGGTCCAGATTCAACGAGTAGGATTTTCTCTTTATTTGATGAATTTTATAATTTGAGACAAACAAATTATTCTTTAATTGAAATAAATTTTTGGTTGAATAGAAAAAATACTTCTTTTATGGAGCATATGGCATATGGATGTTAATTGTAATGCTTTAGGGAAGCGAAAAAAAAAAAAATGTCTGTTCTGTTGTATAGATTTAAAAAAAGGTCACGGCT
This sequence comes from Andricus grossulariae, assembly GCA_011634705.1. Taxonomy (NCBI): domain Eukaryota; kingdom Metazoa; phylum Arthropoda; class Insecta; order Hymenoptera; family Cynipidae; genus Andricus; species Andricus grossulariae. The sequence continues at coordinate 13,657 of JAABKJ010005936.1, read as the reverse complement.
AGTCATCCATATTTTTGGGATAATTTATAAATTTATATCGATTAAATATAATTAATGAATATCAAAATTCTCATCGGGTGCAATTGAAGTGTAATGATAAGGATAATGTTCAATTTTGTCTTCCGACAATCAATATAGTAAGTTACGAAATTGTTTGTCTTCTTTCACGTTCAAAACGAGCGAAGGAGTGTTGGTAGTTGTATTGGAATTGAACACATAAACTGATATGGAATATTTAAAATCCCATGCAATATTTGAAATCCTATCAAAATCTTCTAAAATCCGTGTAAATCACTTGCAATATATTTAAAACTCTTGAAATCTTGGAAATCTTGAAATTATAAATTTCACCGAAAATTTCTAGAACATTTGATGAAATCTGCGAAAGAATTCTATCCGTCTTTTTAATTCTTACAACATATTTTGTAGGATTTATATTAGTTTTTTCATGTAAAAACTGGCTTTTTCATGAAACCCGAAAGTTCATATTGTAAATTGTGACATTGATTGTAACGAATTATTAAAGTTTTTTTCCAAAAACTGACTCACTCTACGTACAAAAAAATGAAGATCGTTTATACTCTGGTCTTCACCTTTGTTGCTATTTTTCATTTTATTGGTTAATGCGTTCATATTTTTTTCTTTTACAACTGTTTTGTATGGAAAATTCATTCGTGATATTATTTTAAGAGTAATTTCGTTCAAAAGAATTGCTCACGTGAAAGTTAGGTACATGCCCATAAGTTACGGTTTAAACTTCTTTCAAAAATAAAAATAAATTATGGAATTCTTTTTTCAACGGATATGAAACAAGATTTGGGGTTTTGTGGAAAAGAACCTGTGCACTTTTAAATACATTTTAGATTGCAAAAACAAAGAAATAAAATAAAAAATAGAGAAAAGTGTACTTCACAAGAATATTCTCTTATTTTTTCCTTTGCAATCTAAAATGTACAATGTATTTATTTATTCAAAAAATATTATTTGTAAGGTGATTCAATACAAGAATTATAAATGCCTCTGAGAAATATTTGGGCGTCTCCAGAAAATCATATTTTTCAAGGCCGTGGTTACCGTGTACTGAAATTTCGGTACAAACAGCCAGAATTTTTCGGTACAAAAAGGGGATATTCATACCTAAATTTCAGTAATCTGACCCTTTTTCGGAACTGCATTAATAAATACTATTTATAAAAAAAAAAAATGTAATTTTGAAAATTCAGGAATTTTCTAGTGTTGGCAATTTTACAGTGTCCAGTATTTTATAATTTGGCAATTATCTGTCGGGGATTCTCTATTTCCGTAATATTATAAACTGTCGGGAATATTCCCGTCTCGAGAATTTTATTTTTCGAGATTTTCCGTCATTCCTTTGAAACAAGAAATGGAAAAATACTATTTTTAATGTTCGGATGATCTCCAATTAAAAGTTTATTAAAAGCGTGTTAAAATGGTTAACTTAGTAATTAGTCCATTTCAAACTCACGCAATTAAAATTGATCAATTTCTAATTCATCAATTGTAAATGTAAGTTCCTTAAACATGAAGAATTTTCTGTTCAATTCTTCAGCCTATTTATAAATTTACAATATTTGACTGCGGAAGACTTTGAGAATGTACAATTCTGTTCTTACCCTGTTGCTTCTAAAATTATTATTGTAAAACAAGTGTCTATCAGGCATGCGTTATCTTCTAAGGATCAGGGAATAAAAACCTGTACTTTAGGCTTTTAGGGTGACGGTTAAGATCTCCAGCCACGTAAAAAATTTGCATCTTTGCAAATATTAAAATGACGAAAATAAGAATGGAATTATTTTTAACGAAAATAAAGTGAGATAAAATAGATTATAATTGTGTAAACGATTCTAATTTTTCCATTCTGAAGCAATAACGATTGTAAACACGTTTTTTTGGAGGAGGTATGACATAATGTTGCCCATGTACAAGTTTCACAATATTACCATTTACCTTCTTGTGGCTTGGATAATGTTGAAAATATTACATAAAATTCTACTCATCGCAGATTAATTAACGAACAACTTCTGGTATAGTTATTATTAATCAATGAAAATGTAAAAGACTTTTCTTCAGTTAATAAATTATACAAACAATTCTTTTTAATATTATTATGAAATTGAAGAAAACTGCGGAGTTATATAATCGTATTATTTTTATTAGTAAAAAATAAATTCGTATCAAATGGCAAATCGCTTTTTTCAAACTTGTTCTCGGGTTAAAGAGAACCCGGTTTTTCATCATAGCCACGGACTAAGTCAAGTGACTGATGAGATGAGGATATAATTAATTAAATTAATGCGATTTATGAAATCATTTGCGATGATGTTTTAGGCACAAAATTAGGAGCATGGTGTAGTTTGCAGGTCGTCTTTTACCGCTGTGATGCTTACACAGCGGTAGTGAGTGTTGGAGGTGACAACAGTCGCCTCTGGATGCTTTCTTAAAGCTACCATGTTTTTTACTATGTTTGTTACTATTATTATTATCATCATTATTATTATACCATTGCGCCATATCCATTTCGGGGTGAGCGTGACTCACTCGGTGAGGAAGGAAGTAGTGTGGGGGAGGGGTATGCATTTTTTTATAGATCTATAATTATCGTGTTGTTCATTTAAATAGCAAGTTCGTTCCGCAACACTGCTCTGACCCAAGTCGCTGATCAATCTCTCTAGCGATCACGCCAAGTGAAGAGCCTCACAAAGTAATCATGTAAAGCTCCCCACTCAATCCCATTAGTATCCAAGGTCTTTTGTTTCAGGCGTCATTCACTCCACTGACACTCTACTTCATGCATTTCTTTTAATTTATTTGTCGTCACACTTTCCTGTCTTGGCATACCTCTTTAGCTTCCTTGACATCCATGATTTTCTCATGCAAGCTCTTGTGTTTCTATGGCTTCTTATGTTTCTTCGAATTAGGGTCTCATTCACACATTCTAACCATTCTTTCTGCAGTCTGCCTCTGGGCACGCTGCTATTTACTTTACCTTGATACACTTGTTTGGTCAACCGTTCATCTTTCATTCTTTCAAGATGTCCGAACTAACTTAACGAATTTGTTTCACAGGAATTTCATACTAATCTCGTTAATTTTACTCTTATCCTTTTCTTCGTAGGTCCAGGTCTGGCTACCGTACAGCACAGTCTGTTGAAATATATAATTATCTATTGCCCTTTCAGCTTTAGCTGATATATTTTTATTTCTGATAATGGATCCTGCGTAATTTTTGGAAGACTTAAAATTCTGTTTATGATGATTCTAGAAAAATGCATAGAAAACGTTAAGCACCAACAGGTGCGGTCAGTGCTTGGATGGATGACCGTTCGTGATTTTCGCTTAGTCTTGTTTTTTTACTGCGTTTGACTACGATCGAGCGGGAGGTTTTGACGTCGAAAAATAATGTGGGGGCACTCAATGCTATCGAATGTCTACATTCAAACTCGAGTGTCGGCAATCGACTCTGCTATACAAGATAAAAAGACCCTTATGTCAGTTCAGTTTCGAAAGTAGAAAATCAACGAAAACAATTTTGTCTCGAAAAAGTATTATGGAATTTATTTTTTGTAAATTTTTCCGCATCATTCATACAAATTGATGAATATTTTTCCCATTCTGTAAACAAAATTTTCATTGTACGTTATTTGCCCCAATAAAATCGACATGCGGTTGTAACTAGAGAAAAATACAGGGGAAGGAGCCGCGAGTCGACTAACTTTAAAACATCACTCGACCTTACTGTATTGAAGACAGAGCTTTGACGCTTTAAAAAGTTAAAAAGACCGTGAGTCGACATACGGTCGTTCTGAGTTGTATTGTCATCCCTGGTGTCAGAGGCCAAATACGACTTTCAAGTGAATTACGCTTTCATTCTGCAATAAATTACAAATTTCAGTCGCAAAAAACTTGTCATTTAATCAAATCTAATTGTTTGTCAGAATTCTCGTTTTCGTAGATATAGATGCAGCTTTCTTTTTTGAGTCGATTGATGTGAAAATCTCATTTTCGTCAAAAATGCGACATAAGTGTCTTTTTAACTTTTACGGCAGGGCTGTCCTAAGAAGTTTTGGTTTTCTGCAATTTTCAACTTCTCTGAACAAATGTTAAGGCGAATGCGAGCGCTTTTAATAAAAGTCCGGTTGCAGAAGGTAGGGGATTTTAGAACTTGAAACTCCCGCAGGAATGATCATGTCAGGCATTGCTTGGAGGCTTATGGTGAGAGTTGGGGTAATTGGGGATTTGGGAAGAAATGTGAGCTAAAGGGTTTAGTGTCTGACGATCTCTTATGGGCGGGGGATTTTAGATATGTAAAAATCCGAAAAGGGTATACATGGAGTAAAAAATATATTCTTGGGTAGGAGTTCTCGATTGTAGGCATTTTAGTGGATTTCTAAATTTAAGGGTATATAACAGGAGGTAAAGAGAAAAATAAGAACGAACTGTGGACCCAGAAGTATAATTTTTACCGTAATTTATAGGTATACTTGTTTGAATGTCCAATTTCCTTGTCTATTTCCCAATACTTGATTTATCAACAAATATCCTGCATTTAAACAATTTCGAATGACGAAAAGAAAACCAGATAAAAAATATCCTTTTTATATCTGTCTCTATTTCTATAGAAACAAAAGTTTCAGGGTGGCAGAAACTTGTAGAAAAGTCGTTATCTCCAGCGCATTGTACCGTAGATTTGTGCCAGCTTTCACCCTCGGCACGTTCCATATCCGAGATACTCGAACAACTCTTAAGACGAGCATTGAAATTTCTTTTCTGTCTCCACCTTGCGAGCACGTACGATGCAATGTTTTCTAGACCCTTCCTTTCTTTTTCAGACCGGATATCAATGCGATCAGGGGACTTCCTATGGTACCAGTACCTGTGAAAGCCACTCCCGCTGCAGTCAGCAGAGTAGCCACTGAAGACCGAGACCTACCTCGTCAAGGAAGTCTCGTCGATGGTGAAGGCATCAAAATCGTCATTCACGACGTCGATAGTGAAGTTGGTGAGTGTCGTCAGAAAAAGATACTTTTATACACCTTTATTTCACCACGCACATTCCATTCCATTCCCGCAATAGCCGCATTCCATAAACCATAAACATTGTATTTTCCTGTCGGAATCCTCATATTACACGTGTTATATTTCTACGTGCTAGTAAAACCATCCCTGAGAAACGTAAAAAAATACTCCTGAAAATGTTTTCAAAAGGATTTCAAACGTTGTATTTTGGGAAGAAAATATTCTTGTACTAACTAGATTAGTATTTTAATTTTTTTCCATAATTTTGTTTGATGATGATTTCAAGAAATTTTAAACGTTTCAAGGTATTTCCAGAGATTTTTCAAAATTTTGATGAATTTTAAAGATTTTAGGATATTTTCAAAGATTGAAAGGAATTTCAATAGATTTCAAAGGATTTTAAAGATAGTGGAGTATTTTATAATATTCAAACAAATTTTCAAGAGCTTTATAGCGTTTTATGTGCTTTCAAAAAATCTCAAAGAATTCAAAAAATTTCAAGAAATTTCTAAGGATTTTAATGATCTAAGGGGATTAAAGAAAATTGCACGCGGGTTTGAAGAATTAGAAGTGGAAAGATTTTCCTGGATCTATGAGGTTCTAGAATATTTTTGAACATTCTAAGGTATTTAGGAGATCTTAACGGATCTTAGCATATTTTCGTGGAATTTAGTAATTTTAAGAAATTTCCCAGGAATGTTTAAGAGACTTCAGAAATGTCAAGATATTTGAAAAAACATCATCAAATTGCATGGAACTTCATGGGATTTTTAAGGGATTTTAAATTATTTCAAAGCTTCGAAGAGATTTTCGATATTTTAAGGATTTTAAGAAATTTGAATAATTTTGATGAATTTTAAAAATTTTAGAATATTTTTCAAGATTGCAAGGAATTTCAATAGATTTCAAGAAATTTCAAAGAATTTTAGAGACTTTAGGATATTTTCAATATTTTCAGTGGCGGTCATTGGTATTTTAGGAACATGTGAAAGGTTAACTGCAATATATTAATGATAACACATGTTCTGGTCTTACAGTTCAATATTATTTTCGTGTTACCAAGATTTTTAGAAAAAATGTTGTATACAAATGAATGTTTAAAAGAAAAATGGTCAAAATTTCCGTACGCTGAAGAATGTTAATCCTTCGCAATCAGCTTTAAAGATTTGTAGTGGGTTGGTTTGAAAATTTTGTATTTGGTCATACGGATCAAGTTTCGAAATAAAATGATTTTTTTTAAACAAAACCTCTACACTTGAAAAAATGGTCGACAAAAAGGTTGTGTCGATTTCGTCACATTTCTTGATGAAAATCCCCTAGCATTTTATGCATTTTCGGTGTTCGAATGCATTTTTAATATTGATTTCGTCGTTATATTATGTAAAATTATGTAAAATTACCAATCAATCATGACTGAAAACTAAGCGACAAGATCGTCATTCATACACTGGTTTTGACACAATTGTATTGACCGTTTGAAAATGCAAGCTTCGCATCAAAGATGAATATCCGTGCAGAAACTAAATCTAAGACTTTCAAAGAAAAACTGCTTGAAAGTGTAGAAAATTTTACGTTATAATCACAATTTATGAAATCTTGCGGGTTTAACCATCTTCAAATTTAGAAAAGCATTCCTGAATATTTGTGAAATTCATAAAATCAAGTACAAATCTTGCTCATTAAATCTGGACCAAGAACATGAATAAATTTCGCCTGATTTTGAAGATAAAATTTGATAATTTAAAGAAATTCTTTCCTGTTTATCAATAAAAAGGGAATAACTATGATTATTATTATCGTAATTGAAAAATAATAGTTACATTTTCAATTCTGAAGTTCTCCGATCGGACTCAAACTTCGGCAAAGTGTAGTCCCATTGGATAGCAATTTATGGCAAAAAAATTTGGCCATTAGGGCAAATATTTTTCGAGGGGGTGGGGTGAAATTTTTCAATTTTTGCGGGTACCATCGTCTTCAGCAATTTGAAACTCTTTTAATCTCAATAAAAAAGTGTTGTCTTCAACAGGTCGAAAGTAAAAAAAAATATATATTTTTTACCCTCATTTATGAAGATCAAATATTTATTTATCCAAAAAATGATTATATGATAAAAAATTAACGCACGATACGAATTTCGTATTTTTATCTTCGCCGGAATTTTCCATTCTACGCGTTAACATTTTTTATGATTAAGCAGAAATCACGTAATATTTATTCGTGTTTAGGAACAATTTACTAGATTTAACCATGAGTTGAACGCAAGATTTCTAAAAGATGAATTTGCTGGAAAAGCCTTGGACTTTGAAGTTACATATATCAGGGTGCACAATCTTCCCCTTTTTTTTCTTATTTTCCCTTTTTTTTTGAAAGTCCCCCTTTTCCCACTATTCTCAAAAACCATGAGTTGAACGCAAGATTTCTAGAAGATGAATTTGCTGGAAAAGCCTTGGACTTTGAAGTTACATATATCAGGGTGCACAATCTTCGTCTTTTTTTCCTTATTTTCCCTTTTTTTAAAGTCCCCCTTTTCCCCTATTCTCAAAAAATTCCCCTTTTTCCCATTTTCCCTTTAAATGTTCGATATTTGAAAATACAATATTTGAATTACGCGGAAAATTTTCTGAAATTAGCAAGTGTACCCATTATTGAATAATAATTAAAGCAATTATAACACTTAAATAAATTATTTATGAATAAATAAGATACCAATAACATTACAGAACATGTAGTACTTTTTAAGTAATTATTAGAAGTTGAACACTTCATATACCTACCTAATTAAAAAACGGAATGTTCCAAATTCATCAACTGGAATGTTAAATGTTCTAACTTGAGCAATTTTTAATTTGAGTTTAAGAGCATTGAAGAGTAGGGTGGAGTGAAAATGCTAAAACAAATCAAATCTATAAAGAATGATGACGAATTTGTTATATTCACAGCTTTCACTAGTAAACAATAATAAAAAATTACAAAACTTAAAAATAAACTTTTTGCGCAGTAATATTTTTCTTCAAATTGTGCAAAAACATGTTTTTTTTTTATCGAAACATATGCACAAATTTTGAACGAAGTTGAATATGTTGAAACTGAAATTTATTCAGTATGAACCAAAGAAAATTTTTATCATTTTGCTTTTTCGAAAAAAAAACTGTGGTCGCGATGTAGGATTTTTGGATTTCATATTTTTTATGATTTTGGGACGTTATATATACCACGAAAAAAAATGTTTCCCATGAATAAAAAATAATAACATGTTTCTTTGGTTCAAGCTGAAGAAATTTCGGGTTCGAATCAATCAAGTTATTCTCATCGTAAGAATTTCATTTCGCTGAGAAGAAGAACCTTATTAGTTCAAAAAAGGCAAAAACTGCAATGATTTTATTCATAAGAATTGATCATTACAATTTTAATAAAAAAGAAAAGAAGTGATCCTTAGATAAAAATTTCTATGCTTGAATACGCGAAATAATTAAATTTGTTTGTAAAGATTTCGTATGGCAATTTATAACAATCACAACTGTTGTGGTCTAGTTTTGGGTTGTTATTAAGTGCTAAATTTGCATAATGTAACGACGAAATCAGTATATGAATGCATTTAAAAACCGAAGATGCGGCATATGCCAGTTTTATCCATTAATTTGTTTATGACAATTAAAGAAATAAAGTAAATTAATCTGTATTGAACATTTCTATTCGTCGAGAGTGAATCTACTAATTGTATTTGTTTTTGAGGAAATCTCAAAAAATAGAATAAAGGAAATGTACTTCATGATGAGAATAGTCTTTTCACTTTCGTTTTTGCAATCTGAAATGTACAATGCATTTATTTACAAAATATTACCTATAATGTGAGTCAATACATGCATTAGAGCTGCTTCTAAGGAAAATGAGGGCGTCCCCAGAACATGATACTTTTTGAACAGAAATATATTTTAGAGAAAATGTAAAAAGAAATTGGGGGAAACTATATTACTGTACTATTATTACTCATAGTACATGTGCAAATCCTGGATATTGGTGGATATAATTTTCTCTCCTTCCCTTTCAAACTAAAATATATTATTTATTTGTTTAAAAGCATAATCTTGTTGGGGAGATTTTAACTGTCTTAGGGGAGCCAAACAAGTGGGACGCAAACAAAGTTTTCTCGCTGTCAATACATGCCAGTCCGACACTGGGTATTTTAAAAGATTCCAAGGAATTTTCACGAGGTTACAAAAAATTGCAAAGAATTTCAATGAATATGAGCAGATTTCATGTAACTTTGCGGGATTTTATATAATCATATGAATCGATGTAATTCAATGCATTTCAAAGATTCGAAGAGATGTTCAATATTTCAAAGTTATTTCCAAGGATTTTTGAAATTTTCAAAGATTTCAAAGAATTTGAAAGATTTTAGGATGTTTTGAAAGATTCCAGTGAATTTCAGCAGATTTCGAAAAATTTCAGATGATTTTCAAAATTGTATGGTATTTTGAAAGATTCCAAGGAATTTTCAAGAGCATAAAAAAAATTCGAGGAATTTCAAGGTTTATCATCAGATTTCATGTAACTTCGCAGGATTTTATAAAATTTCAAATAACTCATTCATAAGAATTGAGGGATTTCAAAGCATTTTAAAGATTTGAAGAGGTATTCAATATTTTACTGGTATTTCCGAGGAGTCAAAAATAGATGTTCCTATTTAAAAAAATCAATTTGACGTTGAAACGACCGTGAAGGTCATGGTCAAGATCAAAATAAAGGTCACCATTGAATTCCTCGTTGAAACTTACTTCAAGAATGACCTTGACCTCCCTGACAAATATCTTATCTGAGGAAATATTCAGCCGTCTCGGAACTTTTGAGACACCCGTTATAGTTTCTCATGTACACTACCGTCGGAAATTGTGCGCGCTAGGGAAATTTTTTCAAAAACCTCAAAATTATACGACATCAAGGCCAAAAAACTTGAAAAATCTTTATGGGTACCCGAGATATGATAAAAAATGTTCAATCGTATCTGAGCTCAATTATACAGGAATTGTGTCAATTGTGAGTTATTGAGCTCAGATACGATTGAACGTTTTTAATAATATCTCGGGTACCCATGAAGATTTTTTGAGTTTTCTTGGATTAAATTAAAGATAAGAATTAAAGCTCAATGTCGTATAATTTTGAAGTTTTTGAAGAAATTTCCCAAGGTCGTGCTGTATTATTTTTAGGTCAAAAAAATATTTGGTGAGTACCACTGGACGCGGAATTTCATAATATTTTTAACTGTTTTTTTAAAATGCCCTATCTCTTTTTTTCACTGAAATATCGCGATTCGAAGTCAGCAGTGATTTTTAATAGCGCTCACAAGAGTCGTGCGCACAATTTCCGACGGTAGGGATTTTTCAATAGGGTACGACAGATCAAACAGGGAGTAAAATATCTAAAACCTTTAATAAAGGGTTTCGATCTTCTAACTTGTTTTTAACAATATAAATAAGTGATTAAGTGAAAGATTTGATAACATTGTATAATTTCGTTTTATATTACATTCTATTAACGTTTATTATTATTGCGATCGTACTTTTAATTATTTAGGGTTTTGCAGGTCAAGTTTAGCATGTCGGAAAATCTGCAAAAACGCATAATCAATATTAAATAATAAGAGATATGTGCTAGCAATAAAAGAAAATTGTGAAAAATTAAGTTTTTGATCAATATTTTTCTTACTAGATGACACAGCTTTTTATACGTTTTAATGTTCTAGGAGTGTATTGTGCCTTTCCTGCATGTTCCATATCGTTTTAATTTTCATTTTACTCGCTTCTAATTATTTTTTAATTCGGGTAGTAACTAAATTTTTATTAAGAAGGCGTGGTTTAAAATATTTCGAAAAATAACGTAATGTAAGCCCGGGTGGGGGGGGGGCTCCAATCCACATTGTTGCGACTTTTTACATGTGGAAGAGGAGGGCCCTAAAATTGAAAAAAAACACGTGCAACGTAATTTTTAGATAGCCCTAAATTGGAGATTGTAATAATAATTCGTAAAGACACACTGATAAATTTAAAAACTTTTATTTTTGACAATTTCTTGCAAAATGCAGAATTACATAAAATGGAGAAGAAATATTAAAGTAAAAAAATTGTCAATCGAACTGAGAGTAAAATAAAAAAATATAAATTTAAAAGGTAGGGACAAGCGCGAGCATCGTATAACTTATTTCATTCGGATCTCGTTTCATATATTCTTGACAAACACGAGCAGCATCTTCCAAGAAAGAATCAGGCGTTGATGGTCCCCGATTAATTGGCGAGCTTTTTCCTCCAGCTGAATGATAAGAGATTCGAAATTATTATTAATTTATAAAGAATTAAAAGATTTGGAAACAATGTTTCAATTTTGTCAAGAGGTACATACACAATTCGTAAATATGACCGTCTTTTTGTACAAATGTCACATAATGACGGCGTCTACGTGTTGCTTCATTTTGAATCTGTAATTAATTACATATAATGGTAGTTTAATCTTATTTTAACAGCTTGTACATTTTGTAATTTTCTTTATAACTTGATATATAAAAAAATTGCAGTACCTCAGACTGTCCTTCTTGGGATAATTCTTTGTGAAGTTTAATAAGATCTTCTTCTTTAACTAGCAGTTCTCCACGTTCAGTGCTTGACAAATTATTTGTTTTTTCCAGAAATGTTTTCAAGAATCCGTCTTCAAGCTCAATCCTTTAATATGAAAACACGAAAGAAAGTAAAAATATTTTAAATCGAACTCGAATTTTCAGAATGTCAAAATATACGCACTCATCAAGATTATTTGCAACGCTATGAATTAAAGCGATCGTTCCACATACGTTTGATAAAAACTGCCTCAAAAAATAAATACTAGAAGACACGTTTGTGTCAGCTTCTTGAAAAATTTCTGCTGATTCTTTCTGTAAAAATATTGTAATTATATATAATAATCTACTATTTGATCAATCATTTTTATGCAAAGGGAAAGAATGAATAGCAGATTTCAAATTATGACTTCTGCACTTTAGACTAAAATAATTGAATTTTTTAAATCGTGATGAACAAATTTGCAGGTTAATTATTTTCAAAGACTTAGTTTCAGTATCTTAATTTTAAAATCATTGAACTTTTGAACGAATTTTGGAATTGTTTAATTTTTAATGATTGAAGTTTGAACTCTTTAATTTTTAAAGCTTCCAATTAGAAAGCTAAGCGTGATTTTTATTTTGACATCGCTTTTGTAACGAAATCTGTTATAATTCGTTTTATTCACTGATCTTGAGCGCTTAGCAACATATAGCGCTAAAACTGTGCATTTTAAAAAATATTTTTTTAAAGGATATTTCATCCAGCACTTGTAACCTTGAAAATTACGAAGTTTTAGCCATATCCACCGGAAGCCATTTTCCCATACATATAGTGCGGGGTCCTTTCTTAATCTTTGGAGGTTTCGAATTTCATAATTTTTTTAGTTTCAAATTCAAATACTAAAAATGTCAGGACAATTATTTCACTATTAAATTTTTTTAAACTGAAAAATTTTATACTTAAAGCGTTAATAGTCAGTTTTTAATTTAATAATAATCGATTTGAATATTCTAAGTTGTTTGGTTTCAATTTTAAACGTATAAAATTGCCTGATTTTTTAGATTCTTCGAAATCGTAGAATATCAAATTGAAAGACTTGATAGCTGTACAATTTTCAATTTAAAGAATTTGTAATCAAACGATTTTTAATTATATGTCTCCAGAATAAATTCAAAATGAGGAAAAATTAAGACAATAATTTTTTCAATTCAAGCCTTCAAAATGAGAAGATTATAGAACCAGACATTAAAAATTGAATTGAAGGGCCACACTGCATATGCGTAACTGCCAAAACCCGACTTTTACAGGAGAAACAAAAAACTGTCTAACTTTCACGCAATTAATTTTAAACACAAAAAATCGAAAACGGTTCGAGGTACTGTTAGGCTTTATCTAACCGTGAAACTGGCATCCTGAAAGAAGCATCCACATGTGAGAAAACCTTTGTCAAAGGAACGACGCGACCCTAAAAAATCTGATTATGATACATAAAGAGTCGCATAACGTTTTTATTTTTTAATTAAAAAAACTACTTTTGTGCTATTACTTAACTCTATCAAACCGCAAAAGGAACATTCTAAAAGCAGCAACCACGTCCGAAACAAACCCCTTATCAATGGTGCGATGCGTCCCCAAAAGCGAAAATGTGGACATACAAAGTGTTGCAAAACTTTTATATTTTTTGAATGAATAAAAAAACAAAAACATAAAACTACTTAAAAAAAAAATACCAAACATGTATTTTAACTCACTTCCAAACCGAACAGGATCATGATGTTCTACAGAAATATGAGTTAGGTTAAACAAATTAACTTAGGGCAATAAAACACATTTCCGAAATGTGGCACTTATGCCCGTATGCAGTCTGGCCCTTCAATTATTTTTTATTTGAAAATGTTCAAAAATATTAAACATTTCGAACTCAAAAAAAAAATCTGCCCGCTCAGTGGGCATATTCTCATCGCGCGCTTCGCTCGCAAGTTTGAGCGCGCCTAGGGCGCGCACCTGTTGGATCTCGCGCTTCGCGCTCG
>JAABKJ010005935.1:0-22476 GCA_011634705.1 Andricus grossulariae | reverse complement strand
TAATAATATATATATATCATATATATATATTATATATACTATTATATATAATATATTACAATTACTATATATATTACCAAATTTTCTACAGATTTAACAGAATTTTCAGTAGTTTTAAAAATGTACGGATATTTTCTGTTTCATTGACTGAACTTTTCTGTCAAGTTTTCATCTTCAAACAGTAAACTCCAAGAAAAAAGTCTATAGATTTTACAGAAAGCATCCGTCAAGTTTTAAAATCACTGAAAATTTCTGTAAACACTGTAGAAAGCTCGGTATGCTTTGCGGAGAAAGTACGTTGCCCCTATTTTAATTGAACATCCTGTAACTTTAGCAGGCTCATTTTTCCCCGTGGAAGGTTGTATAGGTACACCTAAATACATAATGCAAATGTGATACAAAGGATTTTGTATATTTGATTATACAAGTTTAAAGTTGTTTGTTAGACAATAAATTGTTCAGAATAGCCGATTTATGTAAAAATGTTATAAAATAAGGAATTTAGGATCCTTGATTCCTTGAGCATTTGAAAAACCGCAGGATGTAAATCTTGATCCAAAAGAGGATCAATTCGTCAAGGTACTATATAACAGGAGTACTGGACCACCATGTTTGTACTCCGCTGCTTTGCGTGATTTTAAATGTTTATTTATGTGGAAAAAATATAAAATTTTCAAATACCAACTAGAAATCAATATTCTTTAAAAGAATAATTAAATATTACTAAATATCTTATGAAGGGACTCCTCGATAAAAGCTGTTTATAGGATCATGCCTCAAAAAATTATACATACTGATAGTAAATTTTGCAATATTTTTTATACTCTACATACATATTATTATCAATTCACCTCATCTAAAGATTATTAAATTATCATTCTGTTGTCACTACTTATCTGAAAGTTTGCAACATTGTGGTTAACTGCATTCAAACTTCTGAGGAAAAACAATTAAGCGTGCGCCACTTTGTTGACTCTATTTTCACATTTTGAGGTTTGTGCACTGCAATTCAAAAGTTTTTATCAATTAAAAATATTTCTTGAAACTTGTGTTGAAAATTTTAATAGTCCTTGCATCTTGTACTTCTTTATCATATTAAGTTGGTAAAACGAGCCTTTTTTACTCAAACGTCTTATTTAGGGGTCCTAATGAACATTCAAAATTTGCTAGAAATGACTACTATGCGTTCCGGAAATATTTTTGAAACAAGTTCTGCAAATCGTGTTTGCATAAAGTGACCCTTCTCATTTCATTTTAGAGCAGAATGTCCAACAGCAAAACTGAACTAGAAAAAATTATGAGAAAGTTGAAAAAGAACCTTCAATTAGCAATAGGTGCTCTTCAAATAAATTCGATTTTTTTTAAATGATGCTAAAAAATCCAGTTCTGAAGTTTGTCTTTGTACTTTAGAACCTGTCAATTTTACGCGGGGAAAAATAGTTTAAGAAACCATATCAAACTCAGTTGGGTAAACGTGGGACATATGAACACTTCGATAAAGTTTGATTTCTAGTTCGGTAAAACGAAATTCGGTGATACTTCATTCACAAACATGAAAGTGTGGCAAATTGATAGGAATATCTTCTGAACTGTACTTTAATTAATATTTTACTTCGCAGTTGAAATTTGGTGCATATAAATATAAAATATATGAAACGTTAGATAAAGATTACTGAACAGCTGGGTAAAACGCGGTCGAGGGTTCGGTAGAAAATGTGAGTGGGTTTACAGAAAATGCATGAAGAAATCACGGACGCTCGAGAAACTTTGACCGACAATTTTGTAAACCGTGAAGTTCTATGGATAAAAAAAACTCTTATACTCATTGAACAGCATACACGTACATGAACATTAGTCAGTCACAGCCAATCAGAATACAATTTCGTCGCAAATACACTCACGACACCTACAACTACTTACCACATATAATACACACATAAATAAACCTAATATAATAATACACATATAAGACGCTTTCGACGAAACTGCACAAACGCACGCTTCACGCTGAGAGATGAAATTTGGAACTTTCTTATACATATACTAACTAGAGGAATTGATTCAGCGCTTGTGAGAAACGACCAGTGCCGTGACTAGTCTTCATGAAAAGATTTATATCACAAGATCTATATTTTTTGGCATATGTACTTTGTAATTGCCACTTTAAGTCTTAGTCATTTTCTACTTTTTCTTTGAATCATAACTTGATTCTAATATTATCTGAGTAAGGTATTAAAATTATATCAATGTACAATTTAATAAAGTTTCCAGACTTGGCACGACTTCGTTTAGAAATCATAAGTAAAAAAGTACGCAAGATGTATTGTTGCCCACCTATTCGAAGCTACAAATTTAAATTGAAAAATCGTCAAATAATATTTACACCAAAATCCATGAATTGGGCTTCGAACTGCTACCTCATCCAGCATTTTCTCCAGACTTAGCCTCTGCGACTATTTCCTGTTTCCAAACCTGAAGAAATGGCCGGGCCGTAAGAGATTTGGGTCGAATGAAGAGGTCATCACCGAAATAAACGCCTATTTTGAGGGCCTTGAGAAAACTTATTATTTGGAAGGAATGACAAAATTGGAAAAATTCTGAGCTAAATTTATCGAGCTAAAAGGAAGTTATGTTGAGACGTAAAACCGTCATTTGCCAAAAAAAATCTGTTAGTCGAAGTCACTGACTTATCAAACAGCCCTCGTATTTTCGAAAAATAATTTGAAGAAGCAAAGTAATTGGCACGGCGACAAACTTTCTGTCTGTAAAAAATAGTTGAAAATATTTATATAAAATTTTATACATAGCATAGATGCACTCGCACGCGGGAGTGTAACATGTACAACAGCGTGCCCGAGAGTGCGTGCGGGCTGGAGTTTGAAGTTGACAGCACTCACCTTGCTTGCTGGTTTCACTTTTCTCTTAGCAGCTTCTCCACTTGGCCTCGGCGTTCGTCGGCTGTCGATTATCGAACTATCAACTGTTTTAAATCCTCGCTTCTGAGCAGCCCAATCCACTTACAGCAAGCTGTCACAATTTTAATCGAGTAACTTTTTAATTGACAAATATTGTCAAAAAATTTCATTTATACATTACTAACTGCAAGTTTGGGAAAAAATCGTAAAATTACAATGACTTTATTTATTGACAGGAAATGTAACAATTTTTCAATAGAAAACTCTCCCCAGAGACATCAAATGTCATTTTTGAGTTTGAAGTGTTCAGTTTGAAACCTTATCAAGTTACAGTTTGTTAATTTGAAAATAAAATTTTAACAAAAAATGTGAGTACTCTATTCTGCAAAAAGAACAAGATAGAGAACGAATACGATTTTATTCAATATATGAAGAATCAAATGTTATTTTTTAAATAAATAATTAAAATTAATTATTATTGTGTCATTATAAAATATTGTATTACCATTGTTCATTTTTGAATACAAAATGTAATAAATTTAACAAAATTAATCAGAGTACTCGACAGTGTATTGAAATCTAATCATTGTGTGTAGTAATTACGCGAGAAAGGATCAGTGGATTGCGATCCAGTCATTTCTTGATCCGTAAATCTTGTGATCCTAATCACATCCTTTTCTTAAAAACTTGTAGTCACGAGATCTCGCATATATTGTTGTCAAAACGATGATTTGTTGCGACGAGACTGCGTGCATTTGACTTTTAGTGGCTGCTTTCAGTTCTTTTTTTTGCATCATCAATTTTGTAATTTATAATTCCCAAACAAGTAATTTTATTCGATGATAATATTTTTTTCTAAATGCTTTCAAATATTATTGATAAATGATAAAATGTTAATGGTAAATGATTTTTTACTATTAGGAAATAATTATGCACTAAACATTTGAGAGAGTTTAAAATGATTAAGGTTTTATTTAAAAATATTAACTTCATGTTTCTAAGATTTCAAAGTATGTCGCTAAAGAATCTGAGAGATTTCAAGGCTATTTACAAATTTTAGAAGTTTTAAAAAGATTCAAAAATAGTTTAAACCTTGAGAAGATTTCGAACAATTTCAGACAAACTGTATGTCTTTGAAGATTTTGAAAACATGAGCTTTTTGCGAATTTTACCATGTTTCCAAAAAATAAAAAAAAAGTTTAAAGATTTCTGAAAAAATTTGAGATCATTTTTTGTTTTGATAAATTAATTCGAAGAATATTTCAAAAACATTTAAAAGATATCGAAGATTATTAAAATAGAATTTGGACCATTTAGGGCAGTTTTCAAAAATTTTAGGAAAATTTCGAACCATTTTAAAATATATTTAGAAGGTTTAGAAATGTATGCTAAATTAAAAACAAAATTAGGAAAAATTCCCATTATTTTAAAAGACATTCGGAAGGTTTAGAGGATTTTGAAAGATTCCAAAATAATTTAAAAATTTGAAAGACTTGGAAACACTCTTTTCAAATGTAGATTTTTGAGATTTCGTAGAAACAAGCTTTTCAAGAATAAAAAAGTTTTCTTGAGATTCCTGGGAAAACTTCAAACGATTATTTATTTCGAAAAAAGAATTTCAGGAGAAAATTGAAGAACAAAAAATAATTATATTTAATGGATATTTAAAAGTTTCGAGAAGATTCAAAAATAATTTGGAATAAAATAATTTAATTTCTTGCTGTAGTTTATCGTTTATTCTTCTTTCCTTATTTTGTAGCAATTCCGCTATAATTGAGACTCACTTGAAGTAGTTGTGATCGAAGACCGAATGTCATCTGCAACGCGATTTGGGATTACAGTATCGTTAGATCTTTGTGAAAAGTTTGAAGCAGATGCGCTAGAAAGTACATTATTTTCTCCAGTGGGATAATCGTTTTGATTATCACAGGATAATTGTGAAGAGACTGGAGGCGTTACGACAGAAGGCGCGGAAAGATTTCTTTTTATTAGGGCTTTAATTTTACCACAGGCAGCATAAAATCTATTTTCAAAACTCGCTCTTTCTTCCATACTCTCCGCCTCCTCTGACGACCCGGCCTCGGTTAACATTTCTATCTCATTTTGAGTGTTTTCAAACTTTTCAGAAAGAGGCAAAACTTTCTCTTTTAACCGTGATTCTAAATCGAGTTTCGATATCTGTTTCGTCGTTAATTGTATCCAAAAATTTTTCTAAATGTGTTAATTGACCCTTTACAATTCCGAGTTTTTTCCTCAAAGTTTTAAGCTCTTCTGACGACATTTTTGCAATATTAGAAGCTCCTATGTGAATGTGATCGAAGCGATTCGAGAAATGAAAAGAGAATGATGAATGGAATTGGTAGATCGAAACCACTTACTTGGATCTTGTCAGATACGTTGCCATGAGAACTGGAGATACTGTACTTGTATTTGTTGCTCGATGAATGTTGCTTATGGAAAAGATGATCTGGACATATGGTTCTCCTGAGTCCTTTCTGCTGCACCGTCAACGTTGATAACTTAAACGCCTTCTTGGATGGCTTGTTGAATTCGCTCGTTCACTGATGTCACTAATTGTTCTTAATTCACCTCGGTATTGAAAAATGTCAGATACTTTTGCTTCTCTGACCTGTATTAAACCTTGCACTGTCACTACTTGATTTTTGCATGTAATGTTTGTAACTTTGTAAATTTGTAACTTTGTACATTTGTAACTTTGTCACTTTGTAAAGTTGTAACTTTGTCACTTTGTAAATTTGTACCTTTGTAAATTTGTAACTTTGTAAATTTGTAATTTTGTAACTTTGTAAATTTGTAATTTTGTCACTTTGTAAATTTGTAACTTTGTATCTGTCGTCCCGAAGTAATAATGAACTTGTATGTTTTACACTGGATGTGAACTTCACTGTAGGATTCTACTGTTTTTTAGTCACTGATCATCACAGTTGATTATTTTTCACTTCGGTTGCTTAACAGCCACTTTTTTTTATAAATGTTTTTTACACCGGTAGATTAAATCCGGCTCTCGAAGGACCAAAAAATGTTTGATTGTGAATTTTTTGTGGGTTTTTACTTGTAATTGTTTATACCTGTAAATAGAATAGTTTTACGCTGCACATAGGTGAGGTTTCAGAAATGTAATTAACTCAGCTCTTCAACTTATTAATTCACATATATTTTAAAGAGCACAACATAAATTATTCACAGGACTGCAGGAAATCGATAGATATGAGTATACTGGAATTAGTGAACAGAACTGAAAAGGCGAGGTGAAGATACCGACTGTTTGCAAAGATCTGACGAGATCTTAGGGTCGACGCTACATTGAGGTGCAAGTCAAAGTAAAAGTAAACTTTTCGTAGAAGGGCAACTTTGAGTCTTGATGGTCACATCGTAAAGGGCTTAAGGTAATAGACATCGTCTGAAAATTCTTTCGAAGATAAGGGACTAGAATACTTAAACCTAAACAGATGTTCAAGCTTACATAAAAGACGAAAGTAAACGTGAAATCAGTGTAGCCAGATTAGGGGTTTTCCCCCTAGATTTGGGGGGTTTTCTGTCTCACAGGGGGAATTTCAGGGGGACAAAATCTTTAGGGGGAAACCTTGGGGGGAACGAATTCTCAAGGGGGAGTTTTAGGGGAGATTTTAAAGGGAAGAAATCCTGAAGCCCACTCATGGTTTAGCCGAAAATCGTATCAATGCTGATTGGCTGCAATTTTTTTTACTTGCGCGTCGATAGATCCAGGATCTAGATCAGAGGTCGGCAGCGAGGGGAAATTTCTCGAATCCAGCTCTTTTAACACGTGTGGATCGGTCGTTTCGTCTCTCCCACCTTTTTTCGTGGTTTTCGTTAAAAATGTCTCCCATACAATCAAAAATGTACGCTCAGCGTTATGTAAAAAGCTGGGAAAATGAGCCAGAATTTTCAGGTATGTAAAATAATTTATGCTCTTTTAAATTTGATTTACGAGATCCACCATAACCTCAAAATAAATGTCAAAACAATAAATAAAAATCATTTCCTGTAAATATATATGACAAATGCTGAATTTTTGTTCTTACTTTGTTGCAGGATGGTTGAAAGAATGCTCAGGGGCTCCTTCTCGCGCATTTTGTTTGTACTGCAATCGCTCTTACGCAGCACATAAAAAAGATTTGTTGGAGCATAAAAGTACCAAATATCATATTAAACAAGCCAAGTTTAAAGGTTCACTCGAAAACACGCAGAAAATAACGAACTTTGTTAAATCTACGATCGACGAGAAGAGAAAAAGAGCCGAATTGAAAATCGCAGCGTTCGTTTCTGAGCATTGCAGCATAAATGCTGTTAATCACTTGAGCGAAGTTATTGTTAATCTCGACAACACTTCAGAAATTCTACCAAAAATCAAACTTCATCGAACAAAATGCACAGGTCATAATTTTAATAGGAACACAATTTGAAAAATAAATACGATGATAAAAATAAATATAATGGCGCCTTCACACCTTTTGTATTTCGGTCGTCGACCGAATAAAATACATGAGAGTAAAAGAGATGACGAATGAAAAATTGGACAAAAAGAACTCTCTATCTCTTTTGCTCTCATGTATTTTATTCGGTCGATAGCATCATTGTCCCGTGAACGTACCACGTTATTAATTTTTTCCAGGCCTCATTCTCAACGTTCTTTCACCCTGTTTGTTGGAGGAATTGATCGCTGATGTTGGCGATAGATACTATTCGCTTATCATAGATGAAAGCACTATGATTGATACAACGAAGGTCATGTGCGTAATGATTCGCTATTTCAGCAAATCGTTGCGAAAAGTTCACACCACTTTTTATCGTTTGATTCAACTGGAGTCCGGAAAAGCAGAACACATGGCAACTTCTTTGAAAACCCAAATAACACAGGACGGATTAAAAATGGAGCGATTGCTAAGTATTGCAGTCGATGGGGCGAACGCAATGATTGGCGAACACAATTCAGTATCCTCTGAACTCAAAAAAAAAGTTCCTCATTTAATTACCATAAAATGTCTTTGCCACTCATTGCATTTGTGCGCAGAACATGCTTGCGACGTTCTTCCGAAAAATTTAGACTATTTCGTGAAACGAAGTCATTCGTGGTTTTCAAACAGCACGACACGAAATATTCAATATTCAGAATTGCATAAAGCAATGTGCGACACTGTGGTTCCTAAAAAAATTGCAAAATTGTCTGGAACACGTTGGTTGGCGCGATTACTTGCAATTGATACGATTTTAAGTCAATGGGAAGTTTTGGAATTGCATTTCGAAATTTTCAAATCAACTGAACGCGGCGATACAGGGTTCAAAGCGGAAACACTGCATCAAATATATAGCTGCTTTGAAAATCGGCTGTATCTCACGTTTTTACATCATTCTTTGAAAAATGTTATTTCAGCGAATAAACTTTTCCAGTCCCAAGCAGCAGAACCTTTGAAACTTCTGAAAGAATTGGACGATTTATTTTTCTCTGCATTGCGAAAAATTGTTGTTCCGCAGAAATTGGAAAAGGTCGATAAATCGGATCTCTGCAAATTTCAATTCAAAAACTTTCTAATGAGTGCTGATTGTATTGATTTTGAATACAATTTCAACAAAATGAGCAAGAACTGTAATTCCGAGAATTTGAACTACATCAAAGGTCGATGCAGAGAATTTTTGATCAAACTGGCCGAAGAATTGCAAAAAAGAGTCTGTGACAATATTAAAACACTCGAAAAAATTCGTCTCTTTTGTCCGGAAACAGCGTCAAGTCAGTTCAAAGGTGATATAACTGAGCTTGCCGTGTTTTTCAAAAATGTTTGCGTCGACGTTGATGAAACCATTGAACAATGGAATCTTCTTCATCGCTTGGAAATTACAGAAAAATCTTCAGATGAATATTGGGCAAAAGTTTTGGACGCAAAAGACGCGAATAATGAATCGAGATTCGAAAATATCGCTCAATTGGCAATTTCTTTGCTTAGCTTGCCTTTTTCAAATGCAACGGTTGAAAGAGCCTTCTCGATCGTCAATATCGTAAAAGACAAACTGCGAAACAAAATGTCCGTAGAAACTGCTGAAGCTATTTTGCGAATCAGATTTCATTTGCCATCGGGGGGTTGCGTAAAATTTGAACCTTCGCCAAAAATGTTTGCCAGATTTAATAGTGAACAAGTTTACCAAAGCGATTTTCAGTATGAAATATTAGATGCAATGTCAGAAATCAAAGACACGTGATAAAATTTTGTTTGCAATACTCGAGCTTTCTATTACTTAAGATATTTTTTGCGGGATGTCGAATCTTTATCAGTTTCTGCTCAAAAATGCTATAATAATATATGCGAATAATATATGCGAATAACATATGCGAATAATATCTGTATATGTTGAATGAGTTGATTTTTTTTGCATTTTCATTTATTAAATAAATAAGATAAATACACATTTCAATTTCACAGTTATTTCATTCCTGACCGCTCTTTTAGCTTTGGCCAATCATAGACCGTCTACGTCGGTAGGAATTCATTCAGCAGTAGGGTTGTAAAGTTTCATGAAACATTGGCCAAATGAAAAGTTTCATGAAACTTTTGAAACGTTTCATAAGTTTCAAATATTAGGGCGGGAGCACGGTTGGGTAAGTAAAATACCTTAGGTAAATTACATGGTTTTTTATAGTAATTTACTAGGTATTATACGTCGAAAACACCAAATTCATATAGAGTGGGGGGTTTTCTACGTAAAATACGTAATTTAGATGAGTAGAAAACCATGTAAAATACGTAAAAAACTTCGAGTGACGCGTGGAAGGGCAAATCTAGGGGTAAATGAACCATGCTTTAGGGGAGCTTTGCTTCATCCATCTGGCAACACTGCTCCTTATAGGTGATGCACTAGGCTCAAGCTCGCCAGCACCCCATCTGGCAAAGAATTTACAGAGGCACCTCAAGGTAGAAAAGAATAAACATTTAGAATTGTGCGATGAAACTAGTGAAGATATTAGTGAAAGGTATTGAGTGAAACGAAATCTTAATAAAACTTAAAAACTTGATACTGAGAAAGATAGTAGATTCTGGAACAGAATTGAAGCCGACCCACCTTACTGGGCACATTATAAATATACAAAAAAAGATTTATATCCATTTCCTATAATGTCAGAAATATTGGATGCATTAAGATCAGCAAGATATATTTCGAAAATAGATCTTCGTTTAGCATATCATCAGACACCGCTGGACATTGAATCTAAACCGATAAAAGCTCGACGATATAGTAATATTCTCCAAAAATTTTGAAAATCATCTGAAATATTTAGAAATGATCGTAGATAAAATAAAAAATGCAGGCTTGACAATAGGCTTAGAAAAATGTGAAATTAGATGTTCCTAAATAAAATACTTGTATTTCAAAGAAAATGAGAAAATAATACAGGTAGATGAGGAAAAGATGAGGCCTATCTTCGATTTTTCCAGATCAAAAACAGTTAAACAAATACAAAGATTGATAGGAATAGGTTCATGGTATAGAAAATTTATTCCAAAATTTGCAGATATTGTAGAAACCCTTCAAAAACTATTAGGGGATGAAGTAAAGTGTGAATGGACAGAAAAACAGATGCAAGAACCTACGAAAATAAAACATTTACTAACAACAGCATCGATTTCAGCTTGCTCTGATGTTGGAAGTTCATTTCAACTGGAAACCGATACTAGAGATACAGGATTAGGAGCCGTATTAACACAAACCATAAACTGTGAAAATTATGTAATAGCTTTCGCAAGTAGAGGTTTAAATGGCGCAAAAATTTTATCGAGTGTAGTAGAAACTGAGGAAAACGATTTTGAAGAAATTGTGTGCAATTGATATAAAAATAAAATGTCACATGTAAAAAAGCCAGAATAAAATAGAAATTTGAGAATACGCCATAATCGAGTATATTTCTATAGACCAGACCCTGTAAAATCAAGTTAAGCTTCAGATAGAAACTTGTGGAAATTAGCAACACCAGAAGAACTAAGAGAACAAGTTTTAATTGAAAATCACGACAATAAACAACCAGGACACTTAGGTATGGAAGAAGTGTATGCAAGAATATCTGAAAATTATTTTTGGTCCGGAATGTACTCTGAGACATTTAAAAATGGAAAGGAATGTGAAATTTATTAAAGGATGAAACCGAAAGTAAATAATCAGATAGGTTTCATGGAAAAAAAATAATTAGGGAACCCTGGACAGTTCTAGCATCAGATATGATGGCTCCCTCGGCAATGTCAAAGTCGAGAAACCAATACATACTACACTTAACTGCCGATATAAGAATGTTTTCGGGCATGGCTTGTATTGACCTTTATTCTAAATGGGAGAAATTCAAACGTAAACGGCAAGACCGCATGAATCATTTTCGTTGGATTTGGACGGATGACGTAACGGATATCGTAAACCGGAGGTTTTTATATAGAGATTTGACTGTATTGGTAGATGTGTTCACTTACTACGTAGAAATAATAGCTGTCAAAAATAAATTAGCATCAACAATTCAAGAAGAATGTCATAAACGCATATCTTACAGACAATCGAAAACTCCTAATTATCATGCGCAAGCAAATTCCACAGAGCGATGTAAAAGATCAATGAAAACTGCAATGAAAACGTATTTAGAAAAAGATCGCATAGGCTAAAAAGTTGAAAAAGTGATAAAACATTATCAACTAAAGGAAAAAGAATAGCTAGAAAGTTGAGAAAAGATTTTGAAGGGCCATTCCTTATTGAAGCAAAAATTTCATTAACAATTTACAAACTAAAAAATAAAAACGGTAAATTATTCGGTAACTGGAATGTTTTAGATATTAAGAAATATACTGCTGAAAAATAGATTCAAATTTTTTCATTTGAAATGGAATGTATGTAAACAAATTGACTTTTACACTACTGAAAACAACAAAAACGTGGCAGAAACATATACGCAGGCAAAAAAAATAAAAAAAAAACAGGAAAAATATTTGTGACCGTACACGAAGAAAGGGGCCTAACACGAAAAAAATCTATTTTCAGTCTATCACACCTATCTATAACTTCTTATTTTCTCTTTCCTTGTAAAAAATATTATTCGGATATCTGAAAAAATCAAATTGTCATTCAACTGCACAGAAAAGCCCTCTTATGAAGTTCCTGTGTTGCACCGCCTCTTCAGTGGCTCCTCCTGTAAAATTACGCTATCACGCGTTAGATCTCTTTGTTCGCGGACGGTCACATTTAATTATAGGAAAATAGATAAGAGACTAATTGTGAAATGTTGAGACTGCCTTCGCGATCTGCAAGGTAAACAATTTCTAACCTATACTTGCAGAAAGTGGGTCGACTTATCGCAACCACCAACCAATGAAAGTCTAGAAGTGAAGAGAGAGAGAGACATCAAGAAAGCGATAGACGGAAGAAAGCGGAAGTAAATAGAAAAATGTACCTGGCGATTAAGAAAATATGAGAGAAAGAGTTAAGAAAAGAAGTAAGGAGATACAAGGAAGAAGCGTGAGATATCGACAATGCTAGGGCCAGACACGAATAAAAGAAACATAACTCGAAGTAAATAGAATGATGGACGTAGAAATATTGAAAATAGAAGTAGACTCTAAAAAAGATTTGGAGGAGATGCAGGAGTGGAAAAGATTTTCAACAAGAAGCAGAAGAAAAAGAAAAACGGAAGCGAGAGGAAGAAATCCGCAAAGAAAAGGGAAGCCGAAGAAAGGGAGAGAGAAAGAAGAAATCGAGTTAGAATGGAGAGAACATCACGCCCGATCAAGAGATTGGGATAGATAAAATAGAGAGAAATGGAGAAAAGAAGCAGAACAGCAGATGTGGAGAGAAAGAAGATGTGGATAGATCAATGAAAAATGGATGAAATAAAAAAATGGGCACCAGCAGAAGCCAAAATTGAATCAGAAAAGTTTAAGGCTCATGTAGGGGGTAATCGAACCTACAAAACTCACCTGAAAAAATAAATTCCTAATGCTGGCGCAACGAATGATTATGTGGGGGGGGGGGGGGGGGCTATTTTTCCTCTTCGAAGCTCAAATCCACATTTGAGGCGGAAAGTCACTGTGGATCGTCAACACTTGCGATAAATATGTAAAAGTTACCAGAAGTCCATTTAGATCGATTTTAGAGATCAATAGTGATACCCGGTGGTGCTCTTGACATAGTTTCTGTTTACTTTTTTCCGGCTAGTTTGGAGATGCAGTATTATATGAATTTTACATATTTATCGCAAGTATTGATAATCCGCAGGGACTTTACGCCTCAAATGTGGATTTGAGCTTCCAAGAGGAAAAAAATTGACCCCCGATAATCATTAGTTGCACCAGCATTCGGAATTTATTTCTTCAGGTGAATTTTATATGTTCGATTACTCCCTATATGATCCTTAAACTCTTCTGATTCAATTTTGGCTTCTGCTGGTGCATATTACACGAAATTTAGAAATCTATATTTTAGAAATAGACAATTTAGTTTTAAGATTCAAAAAGACACGTTAAAATCAGATAAAAGTGGGTACGACTCCTCGACTCGCGTAAAACTGAATGATGAGTGTACCGGTATGCAATTCGAGAGAACTAGTTTGCTGTCACTTGAAAGTCGACGGACATGAACGAGAGATTCAGATTCGTCAAGAAATTCGTCATACTTTTTATCTAGGTTTGTGTCTTTCGGAATTCGACATTTCACGCTATAAAGTGTAGATAAAGCCCTATGAAAAGATTTTCCGAGAGAATGGAAAAATTATTCTTTCAGAGGTGGGCGTACGACATACCATCTCTATAGTAAGGCAATGTTCCTGAAAAAAATGAGTCAGTGAGCACATATTGTTTTGGAACATCTTCTATTTCCCAAAAGTATGGAAGTTCAAATCACATATCCTTTAATGTAGACACATAATTATATCTCAGTTTCGAACTAGTTTGAGAATTTTTATTTGTAATGGGATCCGAGAAAATCCATCCGAAAAAAGTAGATTGTGCTGTTACGGATCCAGAAGATCCTTGGCACAACCCATGAAGCGTAGCAAGGTATAGACAGTAATCAGTTACTTAATTTCTTTACTGTTTACTGGAAATGTAATTAAATCGGCTCACGCTTTAGCCACCCCAATCAAGACTTCACTGGTCGCAGTCAATACGTTTAGATCGCAAAAAATTTACCAATAATTCAGATACAAAGGTGGCATCAGAACCTTGATCGAGAAAAGTTCAAACAATTATTTGTCAATTAGACTACTTTTAGAACATATTTATTTAAGCAAGGACTAGTAGCAGTATAATTCAAACATGAATTGATCGAATTTGCATTAATAGAATTACTCGCAATATTTCCACTATTAGGAGTATGAATATAAAATTTGTATTTCCTCCCTTTTTACCGTTTGCTTAATCAGACGAAGAAATTGAAGGTTTCTCAGTGTGTAACAAAGGGTGGTGATGCTTTTGGCACTGAAAGCACGAGATTATACTTTCACAATCCCAAAATCTATGATTAGATCTTAAACATTTGAAACACAATTTATGTCAACGAGCAATCTCCAATTTTTCATCTACAAAATGTTTCTTTGAAGTTTGAAAGTGACTCAAATAATGATTCCCTTTACAAAATAGACATCAATTTTCAGATACATCTGAAGTACTTGTACTGTACATGTGAGAAGACTCTCGACTTTTGGGAACGGAATCATTCGAATTATTATTAAGCGACTTTCTGGAAAAATTATCTTTAGACATTTGTAAAGCTTCGAGAGTACGCATTTTTGGATCTAGAAATTTAAAAACATTTTCGTATTTAGGATAATCGCTGCGATTTGCTATACGTTTCTCCCAGTCAGCGACTGAATTATCATCCAATTTATTAACTATTAGATAAGTTGAAAAACGATTTTATTGATTAGTCGGATATTTGAGATTCTGAAGAGCTAGCAGCGCTTCGTTTGTGGTACCGCGCAACATCTTTAAACCCTTTAAAGTGAGATTCGATATATTCAGAAGAGCGAAAAACGAATATAAATAAGAAATGATCAAAACTCTTGCATTACCATATCGAACTTTAGGTAATCTGGCATTTTTTCAATCACGGATTCAAACAAATCTAAAAAATTAGGCCATTTTAGATAACGACGAGAAAATGTAGTAATCTGAATATCGGGAAGTTTTATATTGTACTCGTGATAAACTGGTTGAGCAATTCTTAAGCTGAAAACGTTGGCAGTCGTATAATGAGAAGTTAAATTTGTTCACAAAATAATTCATTTTTGACTTATCTGGTTTAAGCGCTGTTACAAATGCTGAAATCCGTATCTCGCTCTGCTCACATTGGATGCATGTCTTCAGTAGCTGGAATGGAATGGAAAAAGTTATAAAGACACTGAGGTGCTTTATTTTTTATTACTGAATACATTCCTGCTGCAAGCGCTGATGATGCTTCTTCCATATCAATTCGTGCACTTAGAAATTCACTGTGAAATTAATATATCAAAACCTAGTACATGACAGTGAACGTAATGTTACCTTAAGATTAAACTTGTTCACGAGAGTGACTAAAGTTGCACTTTTATTATGAAGTCAAATTTCAGTTACGCGCTTACGTGTTTACAAAAGTAAACTTCAAGGAGAGAGAAACTAGAACGTGAGGTACCGTCAGGACCTGTGCGGAGCGAGAAGCATGGTAAGTGTTCGTTTCACATGAAGAAATACGCAGATGTTCAAGTAAAATTAATATTAGGAAGAGACAGCTTTCATTAAACGAGGAGAAATTATTATCTTAATACAATCTAGTCAAGTCCAGTTGTCCAGTCCGTGACAAATGCGGCAGTTTTTGAAAACTCAAATTAGGTAGTTCTTTTTTTCGGACCTGTCACTCACGAGCATTGTTAATATTTTTCAGCTTTTTAGCCACAATTAATCCTGTTCGAAGAACCATGTTTCGAACTGGACTGTGAATTTTATTTTTACATTTATATAGTTAGAATCAGAATTGCGATTAAAAGTGAAGTGACGTATAGTTCATGAAAGAAATGGACAATTCACACTTTATTTAGTTTATTGAATTGAATATTCAATTTGTAGGTTTTCCGCTGATCGATATTTGAGAAGAAAGCATACGTCACACTCATAATACACTTATCAGACATGTGTTAATTTAATATTTACCTATGTAAATACTTTCTTTAGGCCACCCGGATTATTACCGGGCACTGTGGATTTCATTTTGGCTTACTAAGACGGTGCTATTGCCACCTTAGCATGCCGTTGCTACATATTGAGTCAAGACATTCCCGATGATAGCTGCAGAGCGTGCATTGCACACCCCGAGCACCTGGAACACATACTATCTGGTTGTTCAAATCACGCGGGAACGACGTACATCTAATGGCACAATACGGCACTAAGAGTGCTTTATTACCATCTTCGTCACTCTTATGGCATTAGCCATAAGCCTTATACCGCTCCACGAAACGCTCCTAGGGAAATAGAGTAAATTGCCCAAAATTCGAAGTGCCGAATATACTGAAACTTTATATTCTCGACAATTTTCCTGTTACGGACTCAAGATTTGACATAGTTCTCCTTAACTTCGAAAAGCGAACCATGTTTGTTATTGAATTTTCGGCACCGGCCGACAAGAACGTTAGAGCCAATGAGAATGAAAAGAAAGAGAGGTCAAGCTAGTCGTCCTGATCATCAGAGCTCTCGGAGGTGCTAAGCTTTCAATTGTCCATAAGCTAAAAAGCATCCCTGCGTGTCAACAAAATATTAAGTTACTTGCAGGGAAAATGCACAAGGTGGTCGTCCTTAGATCGCTCCTTGTCCTCAGGGTGTACGATACCTTTGTCGGATCGTCCTATTAAGTCAATTGCAGTCTGTAACCACCTATCTCATAGTTGTTAGACGCTGTTAGAGCTCAAACATTACTCGATTTCGCCGGCAGTGGCTGCTATTTTCTGGAATGGAACCCGCACCTGATGAAATCCTGCGCTTGTCCTTTTGAAAAATTTGTAACTGTATGTAGATAATTCCAAAGGTTTTCATTTTAAATAGGTTGCACGTCCATTTCAGCGATTTACCTGGCGATTTTTTTTCTGATATCAGGTGCCCAGAAACCCACAAAAATGAAGTATAAGATTTTCGAGTCAGAACTTTACGTGATTTTTTATTTAAATTTGACTACTTCATCAATTTTTAAGTTTTAAGTTCAGCGACCTCGCTTCTATATAAAGTTTTGAGGTAGAGTATACTAAATCAAAATGTCATGATAATGATTTTAGTGAAGCCTTCTGTTTCCTTTAACACAAGTATTTAGAAAGCTGAAAAAGCTTTTTTTCATCAAATTTTCCATTTTCAAATCGATTTAATTTCTATAGTCCAAACTTTATATGTGAATATTATATGCAAATTCATACATTCAACCTTGTAAAAAAAGTCTCCGGGGGTTTTCTGTGAATTTCAATTTCTGAGGCACAATGCATTTTTGAAACCACCTCTATTTTGACGGGTTACATAACTTCTTCTGAAAAGTTGCTTTTATATAAAAATATGTTGCATTTTAGAGAAAAATATTGGATGTAAAAAATGTAAGTCTCATAAAATTATACATTTTTCATGTAGTAAATAGCTTACGAGTAAGTTCACGATAAAAATAAAAAGTTCCTTGTAGTTTTTTTAGCTTATGAAGAAAGGTGTTGATGTTTCATGATGCACTTTTACGACAGGCTTAAGGAAACTTGAAAAACTACATCTATTTTGTGTTCAGAATTTTGCTCTAAAGTCAATAGTTTTAGAAAAAAATTAATTTTGATTTCATACAATTCTTTACTTTCGGGTTTTTCAAATTTTTTTTGTGAAGAATGTTTATAATACAATTGCATATAATAATAAACAAGAATGTTCAATTTTATCTAAATCAATAGAATGCGTATGTGTTAGTAATTTTTTTTTTATTATATGCAATCTGCCCAACAGACTTTCGCAAGTAATTGGTCAATTAATAACTTTAGTGGTTCTCTGGGTCAGGATCATGTGACAAACGGCAACTCACATTTCGACATATATGACATTTTCGGCATGTGAAAATATTATGTTCTACCAATGGGTTATTTCTAAAGAGGGATTACTGATTTGATACAATTTTGTGAAGAGGTCATGCTCAAAGTGATATCATGATCGAGCATTTCTTAACGTAGACGGTAATTGGTTCCAAGGATGAGCACCCCTCACAATAAATGAACGTTAAAGTTGACATGTTTGATCGGCAGGAATTCTTAGTACTGTCTTTTTGTCACGGTATTTGGGCGGAGAAGGACATTTTTTTTGTACAAAATGAAAAAAGTTGTAAAGATACTGAGGAGCTTTATTTTTTATTACTGAATACATCAAATTACCCGTAAAGAATTGCCTTCTCTTGGCTACATTAAAAAATCCAGCTTTTTCTCTTTATTGTATTATGTGTACACTTTTAGGAAATTGTAAATAAATCTAAAGCATGCATTAAGGGAACGCCTGAGGTTCAAATTAAGGTTATCAGTAGTGTCATCGTACGCTAAACAGCCGTAATCGAAAATTGAAAGGATGAGGATTTTTAGGAGGAGAATTCGAGTCGAGGTGGAAAAGGAATTTTTGTTCTTATATAGTTGCTGAAGGATTCGAAGAGTTTTCCTAGATATTTCACAGATCATCTCCTTCTAAGACAATGTTCGATTTAGTATCAATCCCAGATCCTATGGCAATTGCCTTTGTTTTACTAGGGTTCAGAGCTAATCCATTATCCACTGCCCAATGGACGAAAAAATCAGTATCTTTTTTGTACGCAACTCAGCAATCGATCCAGAGAAGTAATGGGTCCCGAAATGTATAATAATTCAAAATTATCCGCATATTTGTGGTTATTACAGTATTTAAGTTTACTTCAAAGATTGGAAGTATAGAGATTGAATAAGATAGGGGCAAATATGGAACTCTGAGGGACGTCACTTCCAACCCCGACCCAATCTGTTGACTCACCCCTGCTAGTAGTTAATTGCCGTGATCGATTACTTGCATAAGAAGCAAACGAATTGATGACTTTGTTTTACATTTTTTGATGTTTCAGTTTATGCAATGGGCGTTGATGGTTCACCATATCAAATGCCTTGGAGAAATCGAATGAGACAACGACCTTAATTTTCCTCTTATCCATAGCCAGTTTGAAAACAGTAGTATCTGTGAGTGACGCCGAAATACTGCTGTGTCGTTCACGAAAGCCGACTGTAAGGGAACAATAACATTGTTGGAATTGATGTAATCTGTTAACTGGTGACAAACAATCCGCTCTAATGGTTAAGTGATTGTATTGAGAATGGAGATAGGGCGGAAATCTTTGGAAGAGGTAGGGTTGGAATCTTTTGGATTTGTTCGAATAACAGCCATTTTCCATGGATCAGGGTATATTACAACCTAAAGGGAGGAATTGTCAATGTGCAGGAGGACAGGAAAAATGACCGAAAGTGATAAGCGGATCATTCAAATAAAAATTCAATCAATCCCTATTACATTAGATTTTACCTCATTTACTTTTTGCAAGAAAAATTCAGGAGAGATAGAAAAAGTTAGTATCTTCAAAAGAAGGTGGGAGAGTACTTCCAAAGGTAGACGAATTTGCCCAGACAATGGCAGAGTTGTAAAGGTATTTAAGAGAACGTGAGGAGAATTAAACGAATCCGGAGAAGCACGCTTGCGAGTGATCAACTACAATCGTCAAGAGGCACACATTTATCGAAAGCTGAGGTCAAAAATAGAATCAGCAAGGTGGTCTTGGTATTGACAATTTGCTCAAAATGAATTTGTTCCTATTCATATATTGTAAGGTGGCCAATGAAGTCACATTCATTTATGTTTGAGAGAGTGCGTATTGAAGTCTGCAAGGTGCTAGGAGTAAAATGTGTCTTGCCGCTTGTCAACTGACCCGACCCTGCTTCTGGCACAATTAATGTTTGTTTGATGTAAAAGTTTATATGCGTATATTTCAATTAATTCAATTTTGAGTGAATAAAGGCAATTTTCCGAACAGTTTTTCGCAAGTAAGAAATAATTAATAACGTTAGTGCATCTCTGATACATTAAAGAAACAACGGTTGGGCTCTACAAATTTAATTTATTAACACTTACGCCTCGTACCGATTCACATCAAATTGGAAATTCTTTTTTATTATTATCTGGAATTGTTTTCTAAACATTCTTTTAGAAGAAATACAAAAAAAAAACAACAGTCAAAAATTTGATCAAATCAAAATTGATTTTTATCGAAACCCACTGGTTGTAGAGAGAAATGTTAGAGATAAAATAGTTGTAGTTTTGCAAGATTTTTAAGCGGAAATGAGAACGGAAACAAATGCGAGCCGCTATGATGGTTTCGGTTCCGTAGGAATCGAATATGGTCACAATAATATTGTCACAATAATATGGTCACAATAATTAATAAGCAGTCGCATAAAATTGTCCAGCGGTGGTCCCGAAGAAAAACATCCCAAGCGGAGGCTTAACAACTATGCCGAAAGCTGAGTCGCACCTGGGCGTGGTATCCTAAGCGGTGACTCTGGGATATCGGGCGACCTCCCAGAGTATGCAGCCTTATCCTTGCACGCGGGGCTCTATAATGATAGACAAATCCTTTTCCTCGCTGCTCGTGGAAACAACAATGACACCATCAAACCAACAAAAAGTTGTTGATGCGGTTCAAAATGATCGAATGCACAGAGCACCTGACAATATGTAGGTCGGAAAACAGTGACGATCACACTAGAGTTTCGGGCGCTGAAAATAATGTAAAGGAAAACACGACGACGAACCGGCGAAACACTCATATTGAGTGGACAAATAGACTAAAGGATGACTTGCTTGACTGCAAAGTCCAGCAAAGCTGCGACAGTCCAGTAGCACATCAATAATAAATTATGGGTGTTATCGGACGCAAGGCGGTGAATAAAGAAGAGGGAGTGTGATTCAGGGAAAATGAACAGTTTCTCGTTGACCCATTACACTTCTTCGGCGATCTCCCTGTTTCTGTAAAAGTTACCCAAGCCTGATGAAGTTGAGACTTTCTAGAGAGAGGTTTACAAGATCCTACCACCGAAATTGAAGGAAGAAACTAAGTATATCATCCGCTTTAAGGAGCTTTGCAACATCATCTGTCTGTTCGAAAGCTTGAAGGTTCATCCACATATAATGAGATGCATAGAGATATTGATTCCTCTTTGGAAAACTAGATTCACTATCTCATCTAGGCGTCTTTCAGGGCGACACTATAAGCACTTTGCTCCTTTGAATCACATTTCTACCACTATCTCTCGCACTACGCAATTTTCCCAGGTACCTATACAGCGACAGAAATCGTCGCGAGAATAAGGTCGTTCATGTATTTTATATGGATGACCTGAAAATCTATGCTTCTAGTTCAAGCCAACTTCAGAGTGCTTTGAATGTTATCGAGAGGTACACAAGAGAGATTGGTATGGACCTTGGATTAGACAAGTGTGTCAAGATTATTTCGACGCGAGGACGGATTACTGGCGCACCCGTGGACACTGAGCTTGTAAATATAAGTGTTATCTTTACACTGGAGAGACATATACATACCTAGGCGTACCTTAGAGCCGCGTTCAGGACATAACAACCGTGACAGATTTGGTCTTTCCATCTTTCAGCGTTAAGAAATGTATCTGCGACTAATACGCTTGCCATCCCGGTTCTACTCTACTCGTTTGGGGTAGTTCTATGGTCGAATCACGAACTCACATCCCTCGATATCGCCACACATACGATCGGGCATATGCAGAAGAGCTTACACATCAATTCGTCCATTCCGCGATTATATATCGCACGCCGTCAAAGCAGGCGCGGACTTCTAAATCATCAATGTCTTTATATCTGAATTATTTTGGGTACAGCTCACATTGTCGCCAATGGAAAACATCCTCTCCTAAAAATGTTAAGGAAACACGAGAAGATTGGCAAAGGAGCCTTCCTTTAGAAAGCCACAGAGCACGTCGTGCAGAAGTGAGGGAAGTTGGTGTAAGCGAGTTTCCTTCGCGGTCAAAATAGCCATTGGTTGGCACTCGAATCCCTCCGCTGCAGGCTGGATACGCGAGGATGCTTCATTCCTTCTCTGATCTTCTACCTCTGCTCGAGATACCTTTGCGGCTGAGAGAGCTGCGTTCCGCAGGCACTTCAAGCCACTCCATGCTCCCCTACTCTTATAATTATCTGCAATATTAGTCTTACAAGCCCTGCTTTATTTCACAAAATCATTTTTATATTGTTGGAACCCTTTTGTTGCAATGTGTAGACGGTCACGTTAAATCTGCCATCACTTAGTGATGTGATCGTCAGGACCGTCCCTTTAATATAATAATAATGATAATATAAAAAATAATTATAAATAATCTCTCTCTTGCCTCTATCTATTGTGCTCCGAGGCAAAAACTCTGGATACCTATGTGGCCCGCCGAACAGAAGAGAATATAAGGTCAACCACCTTTTATATATGGACGACCTTAAAC